>JAXGGA010010627.1:0-46000 GCA_038373865.1 Uloborus plumipes | reverse complement strand
CTTCATTTTTTTTTTCCTGAAAGTAATGTTTCGTTTTGTAAAATGCTGCTTCTAGCCAGAATACGGGACTTTAGCCGTCCCGTATCAAGGTTCCCCGGGACGCGGGACAATATTTCAAAAAACGGGACTGTCCCTTGAAATCCGGGACGTCTGGCAACCCTGGTCCCTAAAAAGGGACGCTAGGCGTTAATGGGTTTATTCTAATGATATTTTATAACGGCTTTGTAATTCTTTGTTAACCGACTGCAAAAATGACACGACAAGTACAATTCAAAGCGTATGAATGACTTTATTTGTTAGCTTATAGCGTCTGAGCTAGAGAACCGATTTAGACGATTATTTTATTAATGGATAGGGGATGATCTAACTTAGGTACCATACCTCTGATTGACCATATAAGTTATGCGCAAAAAATAGCGAATTTCAGGCATTTTCCCAATTAAGTATTTAACCCATTGTTATAATAAAACGTGGTTGCTAAAAACTAGTTACGATAAAATATTCATAATGAAAATTTTGAATGAAGGCTTCTCTGAAGCCTGAATTCCACTAATGGCGTAAAATTTGCGGAAAAGCCTCAAAGAGAAAAAAAAAAATTTTTGAGTTTTGACAACTAGAAAACGAATATGCAATGAGTTACCGCCCATAAGCCAGGGCTAAGGCAAAACTGAAGCGAATGCACACACAGCTCAATCATAGCATCCTAAAACTGCAGTTTCGTCCTTATTGTGGACTCCTCAGTTAGGAATAGCTGTGGGTACATTCGCTTCAGTTCTGCCTTAGCCCTGGCTTATGGGCGGTAACTCATTGCATATTACCCAGCTTTTGCCCTCAAATTTCGGGTTCAGCCGCACCATGGTTTGCGGACGCTCGCTGGTAAGATAAATTCACTTTATCTACCAGTTTGTTGGCAATATTCGCTACAATAAGAGGATCTTTGCCTCCAGCTCGATCATTGGCTATTCCTAACTGAGAAGTCCACAATAAGGACGAAGTCTTAGGATGCTATGATCAAGCAGTGGGTACAGTTGCTTTAGAAAACGAATGTTTTCCGCAATGACGAATTGCGATAGGTGGGTGTGTGTAAGGCTAGTGCGTAGGCGCGTGCATGTGCGTGTGTGCTCCTTCGCCACCATGTCCTGCATGGTGGTGCAGCGTTACTGTTGCTGACTCTGCGTCGCTGAGTCACCATGTACTACCGTCGAATCCACACCGTTGTATTTTCGACGGTAGTACATCGTGAACTGCATGAATCCCCTGCTGCGGGACACGAAGCGTTGGGAGACTGCCAATCTGTAAGAGTGACTACACGACGTTTGTGATCCAAAAAGAAAACGTAAAGCAATTTGTCATTGCTCAAAAAAAAAAAAAAAAGGCGGGAGATGAGCTTCATTGCAAATGAACACATGGTTATGATTCTATTATCTGCTTAATTTCTTCTATATTCTTGCGATTTTAATTTCACATGAAACAATCGATTTTCAGATGTTTTTACATACAGTACACTCCCGATTATCCGCGGAATTGGGTGGCACGTGTATGGCGGATAATGCAAAACGCGGATAATCCGAGAAAAGCGTAAAATAAGGAGTAAACAAGATAAGAAATATCTTTTGATTTAAAATAATTACATCTCACTTGAAACGTGATACGTACAAACAGTGACGATAGGTACAGCATAAAAAAATATTTTTATTTGAGGTTCTCAAGCATATACAACCTATAAAGAAGTGGTACTTACGATAATACCCAGTTAAAATAATTTATTGAATGAAGTGCACCTCACTTTTGGGACAGAAATGTTAAGAAAAAACAAAATTTAAATTTGCTTTTTCGAAAAAATCAGTTAATCGTGTTTGTTTCTTTCGCGAGACCCTCGTGGATAATCCGTCCGTGAATAATCAAGAGTTTGCTGCAGTTTAAATTCATATTTTCCTCTCAATGTTATTTTTGGACTTATTGCCATCTTTGCAAGAAATACAGCTAAAGATCTATCCAGAGCATCTCTGGAAAACGCTAAAGAAAACAGATCTTTAATTACAATTGTTTGCAGCATATTCTCCGAATCCATTTTCGGGTAACGAAAGTACTCTTGGCAACAAAAAGAAAATAATTAATGCTTAATTACATGTACTGCTGCAGATATTCAGCTATTCTTTCTAATGTTCCAAAACTAATAACTATCAATACCTTCATATTTATTATCGGCATACATATCGTTTGAGTGAGGAACGAGTTCATTAAATGCAGAGAGTTGAAGTGAAAAGGAATACATCACCGAAACACTCTCTGGGAGGAAATCGATTATTTTAGTATCGTTCTTCCTCTTCCATTTCCGTTGGCAATGCTTCCGATCAAATTCTTTGCGTTTTTGAAGGAGAAAATGTTTTACTCTAACTTATTCACGATAAGCTGCTGAAAGTTGGATCTAACGCTTTGTGCACAATTTACATTCTCGAAGTCAATGTAGAATATAGTAACGGAACTATGTGTCTTTTACTTGATTCAATAATTTAAATAAATGAAAAGAAATAAAGTATTTTTTGAATTATATTTTCTAAAATCTAACTTTTGAGCAATGTTTGAAAGTCGTTCAATCGTGACTTTCTTGATGTGTCGAGTAATTTTTGGGATAATTTTTGGCTTTTTGAATCTGATGAACAGATTCATTGCAGACTTAAAATAACAATTTGCAGCGCTCTGTTCAAGAAAATGTATGCCGACCTTGGGCTTTCCCGTTAGCTTTTATTTTGGTCGGTTGATTGGTTGGTCAGTCGGTCGGTCGGTCAAGTGAAGAAAGTTTTTAAACATAAAGGAGCAATAAAAATTATGAGGTTGATTGTAAATAGAATTAATAAATTAACTTCCAGGGCTGAAACTAATCAAGAGCAAAATTGTGTATGATGGGCTTTTAAGGTTTTTTTTCTTACAATTTTGTTTATTGAAATTGTTAGATAGAGATAGCTCAATAAATGAAACTAAAGTTCCAAAGTTACTGCCGGATTCGATCTTTCTCCACGTCGATGCCACACACGTATGCGATGACTATCGCTGGACAAACAGAAGCGGGATTCATCTGAGAATACTACGGTTTGCCATTCTGCCATCCACGTCGCTCTGGTCCGGCACCATTCCAAACGTTGGAGTCTGTGCTGTGGTCAATGGCAGTCTTCTTAGCGGGCGCCGTGATTGCAGGCCACGTGCAACCAGTCGACGGGAAATGGTTCTGGTCGACACAGGAACATCCAGGGTACCTTGCACGTGCTGCAGAATCGACGTACAAGTGACTTGCGGGTCCGCCACAGCTTGTCGGTGAATCCGTCGATCCAAGCGGTCTGACGTCACTCTGGCTGCACCTGCACCCCTCAATGTGGCTACATTTCCTCTTTCCAACCATCTCCAACACAGCCGATGCACAGTGCTTGCATCCATGTGGGTATTAGCTGCAATTTGATGTATGGACGAACTTCCCCTTCTCAGTCCGATCACCATACCCCTTGTAAAGTCGTCTATATGCTGGAAGTGTCTTCGTTGAGGACGGCGTGGCATTTCCTCCTATCACAAGTATCCTTCGAGACAAAAACCAAATTTCTCCGATAATTAGTCTGGCAGAAAAACCAACATGAACATAGCCCACTTTTCAACTTCATTCTCTTATATCTTACTTCACGTGCGTCGGAGAGCTGCGCATTTCATATCATTTGCATAACTCAGTGACGTGCGTCTACGGTAAAATTTGCATGAATTTCTGACCACTCCTTCTTGGTGTTGCATTTTCAATGTCGAGCAGTGTATGTCGACTGTGAGAAATTTCATACAAAACTGCATGCAAATGATTTAAGGATTATGAAGCAGTAACTGTTCCGCAATCAAATCATTTGTTTACTTTTTCATGTAGGTTTTCTTGGTTCCACAGAGTTAACACATTTATACGTTTGACAACAATCCTTTAAAAAAAAAAAAAAAAAAACAGTTCCAGTAACTTTACAACATGATAAAAAAAGTTTTTTTACTACTTCAAAAAAAAAAATTAAATTTATATAAAAATTCAATCAAACTTTAAAGTTTGCAAATTGCATTTCGTTTGAAAATTCAAGCAGCAAATAATACTTCTCGGAAATTTTTCTTTGCTTTTTTTTCCTATACGATTAACAAAAGCAGATTTCTTGCGAAACGCCAATACTTTCCCTTGAAAAGATCTTCATGTGGAAGGCATCCCTTGTGTTTGCGACAACATACTCTGCAGAAGAAATCTTTTGTAATCACGACCTCCCTTCACTGTTTTTCAAAGAACTTTTCAATCAGTCTGATGCACAGAGAGACTCATTTGTATAATATGGTAACCTATTCCATTCATATTAGAACATTGTATTTTCCTTCTTATTTATTTTTTGTTTTTCAAATTTTCAAATTAAAAAATATCGTTGTAGAAATGTGTAACATCAAAGAAAAAAAAGAAGAAGACGAAAGAAAGAAACAGTGGTACTCTGGGAGCGCCGACGAAAGTGAAAACTTAAACACTTACGTGTGTATTTTTTGAATCCGTCAGCGGTTTTTCCCCATCTCAAAAAAATGCCAAAATGCATGTATATCTATGTACATATGCACACGATATATGTACATACTTACATTCAGAGGTGTTGGTAACAGTGTAGCGAGTTCAATTGAAGGGCTTGCTGCAAAAAGGAGGTAGCTCCATTTTCAATGTCTTTAAAATGTCTGTCTATTAGAACTTAAAATAAAGGTCATCTTTTTTGTTCTAATATTTTAAAAAATCCTCTTATATACTTCTCAGTACAGTTATACAAGAGGATTCATAAAACTTAAAGAAACTTTTAGAATGCGATTTTCTGCTATAAGCTTTAATTCAGACATTTTGGAGACATTGAAAATGGAGCTACCTTCTTTTTGCAGCAAGCTCTTCAATTATGTTTTCCCATTTCAAAAAAAAAAAGCCCAACGCGCCTAAAGTAGTTTTCACTTCAAAAATAAAGAAAAAGAGGAAAGAAAGAACAAAAAGTTAGAAAATGAAAAACTAATGAAAAATTATTTATGAGAACATGAAAGGTATCTTTTTTTTCTTCTCTAATTTTCGTACTAAATAGGCACACGCAAAAATAAAACCCATGTTATACTATAGCGGCATACAAATCTTTATTCAATCTGGATGAAGAATCAAAGTTGTCATATTTTCTTGTAATTAGGAAATATTTTAGGCTTATTCTTCAACAAGAAAAATTATAATAATAATTGCTTCGGGGGTTCTTCTCGCGTGTTACTCTCAGCGAGAAGAAAAAATAGTAGTTTTGACACAAAAAGTATTTTTCAGGAAAAGAATATAATGAACATGAGTAATCGTTTTTATCACAAATAATGATTAAAATGGCTAATTAAGCTTCTATGAAAATATTCTGTCAGTAGATAATTACTTAGTACATTAATGTTAATCCAGTATATATGTACGAGGGGCGTTCAAAAAGTAAGGGCCCTTTGGTCACAGAAAAACAAGAAACAAATTTTATTGTCATATTTAGTAAGGTACAAACTTACTTCACTTCTCTACATAATCGCAGTTCACTTCTAAGCATTTTTCGTACCGCTGCACCAGCTTTTTTAACCCCTCTGCGTAGAAGTTTGCCGCCTGACAGTTGAACCAGTTGACAACGGCGATTTTGAGTCCCTCTTCAATTTCAAAACGTTTTCCACCGAGCCACTGTTTAAAGTGCAAGAAGAGGAAGTAGTCGCTCAGGTGCAATGTCGGGAATGTACGGTGGATGGTCAAAAAAATCCCAACAAATATCTTGAATTTTCTTCTTGGTTTTTGCAGCAGTGTGAGAACGCACGATATCGTAAAGGAGGATCATACCAGATGACAGTTTACCACGGAGTTTGCTTTAGATTGCACGTCTCAATTTGTTGATGTAACAAACAACAATTTTTAAACAGTAGTGCGTTCAAGTTGAGGAAATTCTTCAGCTAGGCCAACTAATCGTCAATCGACGATCAGATCACAGTGCTTGGTTCATTTGTGAAACGATTTCATCAGTCTGGATACTGGCCTGCCACTCCGCTCTTCGTCAAAGACATTTCTTCTTCCATTTTTAAAATTGTCTAACCTTTCTTTACTCATAACTGTAGGTTCATAAACCAGGCATAATTCCCGTTGAATTTCAGTAGCCAACGATCCTTTTGCACATAAGAAACGAATCACAGAACGCACTTCAAAGTCGGCGGGATCAACGATTTTCTCGGCCATTGTTCCCTGCATCAACGGACAACAAAAGGACTTCAGAACCAAAACAAATGATGCTGTAGCTTCGCAATGAGTTAGTCGATGGTGTTGCAGTCATTAAACTGTGCTCTGAAGAGCCATTATTAAAATATAAGCAAACGGTCCTTACTTTTTGAATGCGTCTCGTATATAAGGATGTTTTTACTATATTTCACTGTATATTTATTGCAAAAATGCATATTGATAGAAGGAATGTGCCTGTATTTATACATGTTAAAAAAAATAGTTAATTAACTAGATAATCACAAAAATAATTTTAATTTGAAGATAAACTGTTTTTATCTCAGCAAAAAGGGCGTTTTTCTTCGGAGCGGGCTTTCTTCTAATTAAGTTAAAGGGTACTACTAATAGATATCATTTAATTTTTAAAGCAAAACTGAGTTTTTTATGAACTCCATTCGTTTTGCGCAGCGATTTGTATAATCAAAGAGTAAAAAAATATTTTATCTCTACTAATAAAAAAGCTGAAGGTTTGTCTTTCTTTATTTCTTTCTGTCTGTCTGTTACGCACGTAGCGCCAAAACCGTTCGGTCGATTTTCATGCCACTTGGCACAAAATTAGTTTGTAGCATGTAGTTTTGCACCTCGAAGCGATTTTTCGAAAATTCCATTTCGTTCTTTTTCTATTCGAATTCTTAGCGGAAATTCGATAAAATAGGGAAGAAATATTTCATACACATTTTCAAGTCTTATGTCATTCGAAAGCTTGAAATTTTCTGCACAAAATGAAGTTTTTTCGAAGTTTCTACGATCATCAGGAGAGCTGTAACAATTGTTTTTAGAATCCCGGAATTCAAGGCTTACCTTCAGTAAAGCAAGCCAAACGATTCTAAAATGGTTGAGCTCGAGAATAAAATTTGTTTGAAAAGAGAGATGAAATGAATTATTTTATCAACGGAAATCAACTTTTCATGTTGTTACCATGGTTACGTGTTCATACTTATTTTTGTTTCGTTCTTTTTCCAGTGTTGCCAGACGTAGTACTTTTGATACTACGGTAGTATTTTTTCGGCCCAAATATGGAGCGTAGTATTTTTCTGGCAACCCTGTTTTAATATACTAATGATTTAACTAAAAGATTTGGCGGATTTTTTTTTTCATTTTCATAGATTTCGCATTTCAGCAATATTGATTTTGGCAACGTTTGGAAACAGTAGTATGCGCGTCTATCGCCCATTTAGCGAGAAAGGGGTACCCAAAGCACAAAGATTAACCAAATATCTTATAAATTGCGACATTGCAACGTTCTTTTTAAAGTGTTTCATTTCGAAAATGTATTGTTTTCTTTTTAAAGCTAGGAAAGGAAACTTTCTTCTTCTTTCAAATTTTGGTAAGATTTCTGTTGGTTTCTGTGAGCAACAAAATTGTTCTTATTTTCTCTTTTGGCTTATTTTTGTGCATCTCCCCTTGGGGTTTCATTTGAATGTCACAATGGGATGCTTTACCCCTTTTATGGAGTAAATCAGTGTTAATTTCAATGCAGATGAATTGGCACAACCACTTGGCGATATATCGCCAAGCCTTTGGTCGCCAAGTATTTGTCGCCAATTTGGCGATTTTTTTAAAAAATTTTTTTGGGGGGTTCAATTTGGCGCTATTGGCGATATTTTGCGAAAAATCCACTGAATGATGTTAAAATCGGCGATATTTAGGAGATTAATCATTGTAAAACATTTTTTTGCATTGTTTCGTGGCAAACTAGGGATATAAATGTTTGAATTGTTATCTTGCTCCCTCCAAGCACTATTTTAGCACTTAAGGCATCTACTAAGAAATGTACACGTAAAAGGAAGTAGTGTAGGGTCCATACCAAATTTTTATATCATACTTTGAAGGAATTGTAGTTGAATTATAACTAAAATAGAGTATTTTTTCTGCTATATCAATTATTTTACAAATGAACTTTTAATTTTATACCACGGGCAAAGCCGTGCGGTTACCGCTAGTAGATTCATAAAATAGAAAACTAAAAATAGTGTCAGGCACAAGTGTTACGGATATAAATGCAGAGCCCTAAATAACACACATCACTGCATTTTTCTTTGTTGTATAATAATTCGGCACTTTTAAACTTATTTTAATAGGGAAAAGAAGATACAAAAATTACATAAGAGTTCATGAAATATAAGTTATATAACAACATTGCAATAAAAAGAGTAATGTTCTAAACTTTCAATGGTGCTCAACTGAATATTGGTAAAATATTTGTCTTGGAAAGAGCTTGCATCTTTTCTAAAATGCCGTCACTTGTATGAGGGTCACAACAAAACAACACAAAACAAAAAAAAAATGAAGCGTAGCAAAAATAACAATAATTATTCAACAGAATAATTTTGGAGTTGAAAATAAGTAAACGATAGAAAAAGATCCGAGTCAAAGATAAAGGAGTTAATATAAACACAAGTTAGCATTGAGTTTTCTCTATTTGGTAAATACATAAAATTCTTTTCGTTAATGTCAAGTGTCAATTGCAGTTCATTTGACAAGTTTCCTCATAAATCTTTTGCATCAATGCATTCATTGACAGCAGGTATTATCCATCATATTTTTACTTTTTTGTATGTGCATTCAGAAAGTTTCTGCTTTTACAAAATATGAAAAAAAAGTGAAGATTAATCGTTATTGATTTACATTGGCCACAAATGACAAATGTAGTAAAAAGAAGAACTTTGACTTGTTGATGGAGTTCGATGAAAGATACTTGTATAATTTTCGTTTCGTATAACGAAAGTAGTTAAAAAAGAATATCTCTCCAAGAAAACACTTAAAAATGAAATATTTATGGTTTTTTCATAGACAGCTCTCAATTAAAAATCTCAGTTTTTGTACCAGTTAAAGACAAGTAAAAATCTATATCAGTTAACCTCCAATATATTATTAAAAAGAAATCGTAATAAAATCTTACAATTTATTTTGTAACTTATTTAAGACCTACACTGTTAAAAATTCAGGAAACTTTTACGGTAAATATTCCCATAAAACGTAAAATTTGCGGTACATTTTTTTTACAGTTAACTGCACCAAGAAAAATAAATGATTACAGTGCCAACAGATACACCACGTGGCTCACTGTGCAAAGTACTTGTCACTCCATTCCGACTTATCTCACTTGGTATGGTAGACAGAAAAACCGGTCCGCGAACCAGAGTCCCTCCCGCGTTCGATTCTCCATTTTTTTTAACGAAAAAAACCGCATCGATCCACGCAGTTTGTTTATAAATTTCACCGGTCCGACGGTCAAAAAAAAAAAAGTTGAAAAACGCTTGTCTTAACTACAAAAGCGCACTTCTTATTTCCAAAACATTACAGCATTCACTAAAATGCTGCTTTGCTTATTACATTTGCTTTTGTTGCTTTAAGTTAACTCTTAATGGTAGCTGTAAACAGTTTTTGCGACGGCCTTCTTGTCTTTTCTACACTGCAAGGTTTCTTGACAAAAACATCGTGACGTTAGCGTGACATTAGCCTATGAAAAACGAGCTAGATAAAACGTCACAGCTTACTTGGCGAATTAGAGGAGATCGCTGACTGCTTGTGAGCTCTTATTGGCTCCGTCCGTAGTGACGTTCAGTGTCAATTTAAGTTGCTGTCTAGTATAGTGATCAGAGAAGTCTGACCCAGATGGAGGAGCCACGGGTTCGAATCTCAACTCGCCCATGGATATACTTTCTCTTTCCTATCCTTATCCTTCCTTTGTGTGAGTGTGTTATTGTGTTGTGAAAGGTTACCTACCCTATAAACCGGTCCCTATGGCATTGTGTACTGTGGCAGTCGGACTTCACACCAAATTACGGTATAGTTGAGAAAGTAAAGTAGCACACACTTCAAACACTCCAGGGTCCCCCGTACCTACTACAACTTGTGGCTTAACCGGGATAGGACCCTGACGAGCGCTCTCTTTTTGAACCAGAACCAAGGGTCGAGCAAACCCTTGGCCTAGCACCCCCAGAGGTATCGTTTCACTTGAAGGACTTTGTGACCACGACATTTTTAACGTCCCCCAGCCACCATTAATCAAGACGGTGGATTTTTGATCGGCTGGGGATCGAACTGTGATTTTCGTGCCGGTCCGTACCCATATCCGCAGCAGGTCTCCAATGTGAACAGCCTCTAGTCGATAGAACAATGTAGGTAAGGGAAGTCGGCAAGTTCGATCCGTAACTTCGGGTTCCTCCGGTCACGTCTTACCGATCGGGCTACCACGGTCCACAAAGCAGCACACATCAAATTGCCAGTTAGGCTCGTCATTTCGGGGGGCAGGGGAGGGGTCAATTGCCCCCCCTGACTTTGAGAAATCAATGTATTGGCATATAAGTGGGCGTGGTTTTTGCCACTTTTTGGTAAATTTTACATTGCGTATGCACCCTTTGCCCCCCCCCCCCTGGAAAAATTCGAAATAACGTTTCCTGTTGCCAATCTAGCTGGCACAATACAACAACAACAACATTTTAAATGCTGCTCTATTTATTACATTAGCTGATGCTGCTTTACCCCCCCCCCTCCGCCCCGTTAATGTTTAATGAAATCTCGAAACAATTTTTACAACTTTTGCATTTGTGTCTGAACGATTTTCCACTTTAAAAATTATAGAGTCTCTTTTTAGAAGAACTCAACCGTTGCATTCTTGACTGAAACAAATGCAAATACAGGCGCAAAATAGTTTTCTAAAACTTCCATCTTTATCGCAGTGAAAAGCATTAATTTCTTTCATTTACAACAGAAACGATAATTTATTTGATAATTCATTTGTCCAAGAATTTTTTCCCCTTGTAAATGCTGAGTTTTAACTATAATCAAAAGATAGTTTTCCGAAGTCCTGTCGGTATTAAGTTCGAAAACTATTTTAATTCGAAGGTGAATACACAAAAGAATGTATTTGTGCTCATTGAAATGACATTCTTTTCTTCGTTTAAAATATCATTTTAAAGTGAATGAGCTTTTAACTTGGATTTTTACTGAACTGTAACTGAACAAAAGAGTAATCTTCGGAAACTAATTTTAGGAACAGTTTTTGGTTCTTAAAAACTCTTCCATTTTCTTGTACGGCAAGTTAAATTGAAAACTTTAATCATTCTTCGAAAACATGTTGCTTTTGTGATATTTTGTTTTTGCTATTTCGCATCCTGTAATTATTATTATTATTATTATTATTATTTGTGGTTTTCGTGTTAGTCATTAAAAAGTCTTAATCAGCAAGTCTATATAGTACATACCTTACTATTGTAAAAAACATCCTTATTGCATTTTTTAAAACTGTCATCAAATAACGAAGAAGCACTATTAAACCAATTTCCGACGACATTTTTCTTCTTACTATGAATGTTATTGTGATAAAAGTAATTATCATTAGTTATGTAGTTGATGATAATTATATATTAATTTTATTATTTTTTTAATAATGTATTCATTTTATGAATATTATTGTTATCTGTTGAGATTTATACCATTTTCTAGTTTTTTTTTTTTTTTGTCCAATTCCACACAATTGTAAAGGAAACCGGGGCAAGATGAAGAACGTTATGTTGACATTTTTGGACAATAGATTACAACTCGATTCATGGATTGTAAGAAATCAAGAGCGAGAGAAAGGTTCATTTATTTTTTTAACAATTGTTTATTGCTTGAAGAGCTTGAGAATCAATTTTTTGCTTATGGTAAAATCTGTACCTCAGAACCAGACTAACGTAAGTCCATTTTCGTCATTTTTCAGTAGAGAGGAAAAACGATGTATTCGACAATCGTTTTTCCCCTCTACCGAAAAATAACGAAAATGGACTTACGTTAGTCTGGTTCTGAGGTACAGAAATAGGGTATCATCAGCTCAAAGTAAATCACCTTCAATTTAGTTTATTGCTTTGAATAACATTTCACAATGCTTATTTATACTATGCATCGCATAACTAGTCTCCCCTAAGTTGAGAATCACTGGGTTTATGCTTTAAAAACATTAAAGTCAAAAAATGTTTGCTGAATCCAAAATCGAAAAATGTTTCGTGAAATTATACCTGAGAGTAAAAATCAGTAATCTAATCAGTATAAGTAAGGTTCAAGCCTTCTTGAACTCTCTCATTACACATTTTGGGCACAGAAAAGTATTGCGCAAGCTAGTAAGTGACTGCATTTCATCATTTTTTATTTACGTTAAATATTCATTGTAATCTTTCTTCACTATGATTTTTTTTAAATTTACGCATTCAAGCATAGTAATAGTAAAAAAAGCATTCAAACATAGTAATTATAAATACGGGAGTTGGAACTTTCAATAGTGGCAATTATTTTATTTTCATCTAATAGGAAAATTATACATGCCACCAAGGTTTACAGTACTTCAATGTGCTCATCAGCATTGTGTACAGTCAATCTCTAAAAATACAGAAGACTTAAAACAACTGTATCTGCGTTCTTTCTGTCGAAAGTTTGAATGGAGAGGTCTACTCCGGCATGAATCTCTGGAACAGTTCTGAAGCGAATACAGTAGAGTTGTTCCTTATCTTCAGAATTATGTCAACCACAAGAACCTATGTCTCCCTGGCTTTGACTTAATTCCTAACATGAAGAAACAAGTTTGTGACGTTTGCTTTAGAACTATTCCAAAGATCCCTGCCGCAGTAAACCTTTCCACTCTAACTCTCTACAGAACAGGAGCTGTTACAGCTGTTCTTTGGCTTCCACATCTTCGGAAAGAGGCTGTCCATAATCGCTGATGACAATATTGAAGTACTGTAAAACTTGGTGGCATGTATCACTTTTGTACTGGATGTAAATATAACTAGTTTTATTAAAATTCCAATCTCCGTAGCATTAAAAAATACTTAATATATCTTAAAATATAACTATAAATAAAAATTTTGAAAAATAAAGTTTTAGAAATTATTGAACTTCAAGCTAAATGTTTTTTAGTAAGTTTACACAGAACAAAATAGGTTTGGCAACATCTCTCCATTCCTATATTTATTAAATTATAGAGGATATTGAAGGTGAAAAGTAAAACATGTTTCTAGACCTAGAGTTTTATAATTTGACACACCCGCTTTTAACGCCGTTTAATTTCCTATGCAAACGGTTACTTTTTTGCATCACATCTGCATTTCTCAGAGAAGAAAGCTTTCATTGAAACTTCGAAACACGTGCATGTAAAATTCAATAAAAAATACTTCTCGTTCTGCGTTTGATTTTTTCAAATTGCAAAAATATTATAATGTAACTACAAATGTTAAAGTTGTTAAATTTTTCAATGGTAAGGAAGTACAATTGCTCTTGAGTGTAATATTTACGTATGACAGGCCCTAAATCGCTTAGTTTTCAAGCGAACTCCTTGAAATACACCAAAAACAAGGTAAAACTTCCCAAAAGGAAAAAAATCCGAAATTTATTGAGGAAAAGACGTAAACTTGAAACACTTGACAGGTCCATTAGAAATGAAAAATTGTTTTGCCTATTGTAGACTCGTTGGAGCAAAAGTATGAAGAAGAAATGTACGTTTCCTTGAACAAGTGTAAAAATACTTTTTAAATACTTTAGTAGATACATTAAAACATTTTCTAGAAGGTTGAAATTGGTTCTTGCCAAACAGCAAAAAGATTAAGGGGTCGTCCGCAAAAAGTGTCATGATTTGAAAGGAGGGGGGAAGTCGTTAAATTGCTACAAGGTGGAGACAGAGAGTCAGAAAAAATGAGGCATCACACGTTTTTTGATACAATATTTTTGTAAAAAATGACACAATAAGTAACAAGAGAAAATGAGGGTTTAAATTTAAGTGTGATACTTGGTGACATAGGGAGAAATGGGGGTGTCAAATACGTTGAAAAAAAGAGCACTTATGGACCGCTACTAAGAAACACGTTTCTCTGTAAAATTTAATTTAACAGAAAAAAAAGGTGGTTAAAGGGTTAAGTTTTAGATTTAAGTGTGACACTTGGTGACATAGGGAAGAGGTGGGATGTCAAATACGTTGAAAAAAAGAGTGGTTATGGGCCGCTCCTAAAAAACACGTTTTTCTGTTAAATTTAATTTAACAGAGAAAAAGGTGGTTAAAGGGTTAAGGTTTAAATTTAAGTGAGATATTTGGTGACATAGGGAAGAGGTGAGATATCAAATACGTTGAAAACATGAACACTTATGGACCGTTCCTAAGAAACACGTTTCTCTTTTAAATAAAACACTGGTATGAAATATATGTTTCTGCTTTTGCCCCTTGATTATGTATGTAAAGATACTTAATCTGCCATTAACTTTTGAAAAATAATGGAAAGTTGGCAGGTCATTCTTTTAAGTACTTTTCAGAACTATAAAGAAGCAAATAAATAAGTTAATATTTGTGAAACTAATACCTTCGTAACAAAAAGTGAACTTTGAAACTTTCGTGTTTTATTATTACTACTAGCTTATTACCCGACATTGCCCGGTATTGCATTATGTTTAACTTATTTCATGCTAAAATGAAACAGGTTAGCCTTAAATTGATAACTCATTGTTAATCGTAACCTTTGTTGGAAAATACTCATATTTAAATGTAGTTAATTCTATCAAGTGTATGCTTAAGTGCTTATCTCTATTACTCTGCATATTCAAAAATGAAAGAAAATGGCCATTTTGAGACAAAACATTTTAATTTTGATCTTTCTGGATGTTTTTAAAATTTCAAAACCCCCGCCTATGTGAATATTAATGCATCAAGGAACCTCTGTGCCAAGTTTGATGAAAATCCGACGATCTACAGTTTTCGTCGAATTTTCATCAAACTTGGCACAGAGGTTCCTTGATACACTAGACTTCATATAAGCGGCGTTTTGAAGTTTAAAAAAAATCTAAAACGCTCAAAATTACATTTTTTGTCTCAAAATGGCCATTTTCTTTCAATTTTGAATATATAGAGTAATAGAGATAAGCATTTAAGCATAGACTTGATAGAATTTAAATATGAGTATTTTCCAACAAAGATTAAGATTAACAATGAATTATCAATTTAAGGCTCACCTATTTGAATTTCGCATGAAACAAGTTAAATATAATGCAATACCGGGGAACGCCGGGAAATAAGCTAGTTTATATATATATATATATATATATATATATATATATATACAGATAGAGAGAGATAGAGTATTATTATTGTTTAAATTATTGGTTTTTTATTTTAACTAATTAGGCATACATCTACCACTCCCGGCTCTTTAAGAAATAGTGTTCCAGCAAACCTCTCATCGAACAAAACACACGGCAGACCATTTATAATCACAAAAATTAAACTGTAAAATACTAAAATAAATCAAAATACTTTATCGCTCTACTCTGCAATAAAACCGAGCTATCAAAATAAAAATGAAAAAAAAAAAGCTAGAGTAATAAAGGTAAATTGGCGGTGCAATTTATTTTAAAATGTTATGCTCCGTAATTGTTGCCCGACGTGTCTTCTTGAATAAATGACTGAAACTACTTAGAAACAGGCTTTCACCTTGAGAACTTCAAATCTCATTTACACTTGGAAAATTACTGTTATCAAGTTAAAACTATTTTGGGTGATAATACCCTCCAGACAAGGACGCAATAAAATCGGACCATTAGCAATTTATTTTTACGATAAACCCCAGTTATGGCGTTCTTGAAAGAAAAAGGTTTCGTTTTTTAATTCCAAAATAACGGATTTAGAAATTCGCTCCAAATAAATGTAGATGCAAGTGTTTGTTTAAGAGGGCGAAATGGCTGGATGACTTTTCCAGAGATTCTTTTTGGAAAGATTTAGTCCTTCTTTTCGTTATTTCTAAAAACGTTATTTCGCTATTATCGCCAAATCATCAAATGGTATCATGTTTAATGTGATTCAGTGTGAGAAAGACTTTATGATATCCCTTGCTTTTTTATTTTCGCTGTTTTTTTTTAATATCAAGAAGAAATCAGTATTTTCGCAGTAAGTGTTAAAATATTTCTGTAAATTGATGCACTATTTCACAATAAATGATCTTTAAAAAATATAAAACAAACTGATTCTTCAATTGCAAATAATTTAATGCAGTAGTTGCGTATTTCATTCTGTGTAATAATAATGTAGAATTCTGTGGAATAAGCAATGCATTGTAAAGATGTTTAAAGGCTTTATGTGCTTTGGTTTTCGATGAATTCTACTTGTTAAGCAAGAATAATTGTATACTTTTAACCCTTAATTGTTTGATATTAATAAGAAATCTGACATAGGAATGTAGGACAAAGTGAAAAGATAATATTACTTACCTTTTAAAAATGAGGAAATAGGAAATTTGTTTTTAAAATACAGTACATAAAGAAAGAACAATGTATTTTTTCATGAAACATACATGAATGCATTATTTTTGAGAAAAAAAATCAGTGAGCTTGTACTTGTCCCATTTTTGTAAGTATGTGGAAAATAAACTCAAAGTGTAAAATTCCTGAAATAAAGTTCAAATAAATTCGCTAAAGTTTCACATAAGTTCAAAAAGATTAGGCACCTGACCTATAAAAATTACACAAATTTCCAAGACTAGAAGCATGCTTTTACAGTTTTAACCTTGCGTCTTTAATTGTAATCAGAATATTTTAAACTTATTTAGAAATTAAACTAATTTGTGAGACTATAAGCATGCTTTTACAACTTTAACCCTGCGTCTTTGATTGGAAAAAAAAATCTCGAATTCATGAAAAAATTACACTAATTTATGAGACTATAAGAATGCTTTTACAATTTTAACCCTACATCTTTAATATGAAAGTCTCAAACTCACTTAGAATTTACACTAATTTGTAAGGCTATAAGCAAGCTTTTACAACTTTAACCCTGCGTCTTTGATTGGAATAAGAAAATCTCAAATTCATGTAGAAATTACACAAATTTGCGAGACTTTAAGAATGCTTTTACAATTTTAACCCTGCATCTTTGATTCGAATAAGAAAGTCTCAAACTCTGAGTCCAGCTTGTCTAAGAGCGCCGACATATTTGCTATGCTGCCTCCTATGAAAAAAATTGAAAAAAAGACAGATTTCTCTCTTCTTATCTGCACAAAGAACGATATTGGAATATTTTTCATAGAACGTGTATACCGGAAGTATTTTGATTTGCAAATAGAATAGAAAAAAAAAACACTTTTTTGTGATGGCGGATTTACGGAGAATTTAAAGTTCGTCTTGCAAATGTCACGTTTTCTGGAGAGAAACTTATTCGCTTGGTTAGGCCTTGGAGCCGAGATTTTTTTTTTTTTTTTTTTGTTTAAGAAAAGAACTCTGAGAGAGTACACTGTACGTTAAATTTAAAGAAAACAAGGAGTGTCTTTATTTTTCTTTTTAAACTGTGTTTTGCCTTTTTTCCCCCTTTTTTTCACTCGTTTTTTTCCCTTAATGTTTTCAAGATCGTGCTTTGTAAATGCAGGAACTAAAATTGTTCCACAACAGTGATCTCGTTTTCTAATATAATATTCAACTAAATCATTTCTTATTTTTCTTTTCAATTATAGAATTTTTTTCGCGGTTCTGATAAAGAAATAGTAGCTGACCTGAGAAAAGCGTTCGCGCCAGCGATAATTCAAAAAATCTATTTTTTTTTTCAACAGTAATATTTCGAAAAACAGGCACAGAGTGAATTGCTATTTTTCGCTGATTTAAAAGAAAATTAAATCATGCCTAATTTTTGTATTTCTATGAAGTATTAACACGTTGGGAACGCATGAACTCTTGGAAGGACGGCAACAGGTTCACGTAGCGGGCGGCTGTCCTCTTGGGGGAGAACTTTAAATTTTCACAATTGAATATTTAAAAAGCAATTTTTAAAATTTTCCCCCTGGACAATAATTTTTGTGAGCCAAGCTATGTTCACAAAGCACATATGTTTTATTTTCTTCAAATCTCTTTATTGATTATTAGAAAAATTAAAAATGCTGAATTTGAATTCCGACAAAAGGAAAATTTTCTTTCCTTTATGAATTACAGAAGCAGTGAAAAGTGATGAAATAAAAATTTATTTTCTGAAAAAGCATAACGTTGAAAATAGTAGTTTTCCCTAGAGAAAACCGTGGATCATAATTCTTTGAAAAAAATTGCATTATACTTCTACTCCATAATATAACTAGTAGCACTTATAAATATTCTGGAAAATTAATACAGTCGAGCCCGCTTATTAGAATATCGCTCAGAGGAATATCCCGCTTAATGTCATACATTTTCAATGTACCAAACCATTGAAATGCATTATTTTCATCCCGGATAATGGCTATTCCATAAAGCGGGTTCGGCTGTAGTTACATGTGATTTGCCATCTTATGACCGTCTAAAAATTCAAATCACGGGGGCTATCAGATTAGTAGATTAAACATCTCTAGCTACATATTTTGATAATCAAGTATCTTATACGTTATTTTGCAATTTGTGGAACTGTGCTCTAACTTGCCCGAACCAACCTACCCCCTACCCTACCACAGCAAAAGTTAGAGCGTTATACTAGAGGGTACGTTGCAACAGTTTGTCGACTGTTTCATAGCATTCATTCATCTTCTTTTGTTAGTTGTTTAAATGTTTTTTTTTTTCAATTGCAGGAACATTTGTAGCTATAATGTAAGCCAACGTGGATAAACCACTACTTTAAATTTATAAAGCTGCAGACTAAAAAGTAAAAAGTGTTTCAGCATGCTCCACTCTCCCCTATTGCAAAACTTCCATAATACTCTCATTGTTACAACAAATATGCCCAAGTATCATACTTCGCTTCATAAAAGTTGTACAATGGTTGTTAATGCTGTGACAACAGAGTTCAAAACATTTATGAAACGTTTAAAAGTTATTTGTGTTACTTGGATGTACAAGTATGGATGCAAGTACTACTTAAAAATGCTAAAGAAAACAGGGGCTCTTTACCATTTTTAAGTAGAAGTGCTTTTAAGAATGGCAATTATACGTAAAACTTAACATATTCGTGTAGAATTTTTTTAAATAATTTCTTGCGTTGTGGGGGGGGGGGGGGTAGAAGAGATAAGGAGTATGGCTGAGTGTGTGTGTGGGTGTGGAAATGGACACTGAAAGGAAAATAAATATCTCAAAAAATTACTCTAATTAGGATAACCAATGAACATACTATATTTTTGATTGTAGAATCACAAAAAAGAAGAAAGGTTGAACAAGAGAAAGTTTATCAGTCTATATTGATAACAAATACATTTAATTGCCAATTGAGGCACCGAAAAACAAATTCTCAAGCTGCATTCACAAATCAAACATGTACGTAAAGCTGTATCAGCTGTATCAGATAAAATACATGTCACGAAAAGCGATTTTAATCAGTTCAGAAAATGGCGCTGATAAATTTATTACATTTACGGTTATTTTAGATTAATGATAAGCAGTTAAGCCAAAAAAAAATGATTAGGTGGCACTTTACCTGACTATTAAAAGTTAGCGCATAAATTTGGGTTTAGGTATTCCCAGCATCTATTTGTTTAACCTTTTTAACACGATTTCAGAATACTGCCAAGGAGAAAGAGCTCTAAAAATGAAATGTCTCTTCAGTTTATGTTTAATACTTCCGAGTTTTTAATGAGAAGCATGGTGGCAATCCTCACTGGGAAATTTTATCGATGGGATTTTTATGGTTTAGATGGAGAATAAAAATTAAATTAACGCTTGAGACACTAAAATGAGTTATTACCTCTTTGTGATGAAAATTAACTTTTATGATTTTAATAATAGGCAGTTTAAATACAAGAAGTTTAATTATACCCTCTGAATATTTGAGTAAAGTTTTCTCAACGCTTATAGTGAAGATAAAATCAAGCTCTGTATTTCTATAGCTTTTGGTCTGGTGTATCAAATCTGTACCTCAGAACCAGAACGACGTAAGTCTAAAAATGGCGATTTTCACTTCATTGCACGTAGAATCTTATTCCGAATCCACCCATGAGAATGTTATTCTATAAATCAAATTCCTTCACAATTATTTAGCAGCATTTCAAGAGCACGAGTCCCATCTTTTGCATGTATTCGGCAATTGTTCTCGCCCTTTGCAGAAAAGTTACGAGAATGGACTTACGTTAGTCTGGTTCTGAGGTACAGAAATGATGGTTCTAAAAACCAAACACCGGAGTCCTTGTCTGGTAGTTAGCAAAGTCCGACTCGAATGGAGAGGTTCCGGGTTCGAAACTCGGCTCGGGCTTGGGTGTACTTTTTCTCTCCTGACCTTGTCTTTCCTTTGTGTGAATGTGCTGTGCTGTGGATGGTTGCCTACCCTATAAACGGGTCCCTGCAGTACGTGTGTACTGTGGAAGTCGGACTTCACACCAAATGACGGTACAGCTGGAAAATAGAAGCAGTGCACCTCATAATTCCGGTATAGCAGGTACAAGACAACAACAACAGCAAAAGTCTTGATTTAAATCGAAAGGACAGTTCCAAGCCAATGTTAATAATTAATGCAGCAAGATCAAAAATTTTTATTCCTTTAAAATCAAAACATATGATCAAATAACCAATCTTGACATCGACAGGAGAGCAGCCACCACTCTCATCAGGCTAAGAACAAAACATCATAAAAACATGAAAATTTCTGCTGATGGGACTAAAAGTTATCAAAACTGTGGAAACTGTCTCGATGAAGAACTCACACCACATCATGTTTTCAACTGTCCTGCAGTTGCTGCAGGTCTCCACATCTTAAACTACCCTACAGAGAAAGATTTGTACTCTTGTAATGCCATTGATATAACTAAGACTATTCAAGCACACCATGATTTACAATCTCATTGAGGATACGACACCAACCAACCAACCATGCACCAATGTTAACGAATAAAAAATAAAGGATAAATGCATGAAGTAAATATTGGGAGAGTAATTTTGTTTCAACTGTCCCTGGGTTATGTTAAAATATTTCTTACAGTGAGAATTTTTATGAACCCGGAAATGAAAAATAACACAGAGCATAAAGTTCTTAATTATTTGCTTGAAAACACTTCAAAAAGATGTTAGCAAAATATTTCTTTCCTCAGTAAAGTTAAAGAAAAATGATTTTTTTTTAAAAGTTTTTTCCCCTTTTAAGAAAAATAAGCGAACATGCCATCAAAAGCAAATATGATCTTTTGAAATAAACAGAGCTTGGCTATATTTAACACTGCTTCAGAGAATTTTAAAGAGCATTTATAATTCCTCTAAAAAAGTAATCAATTCACAGATGTTTCTTTTTTTTTTCGGAGCTCCGTTTACTTAGAAAAAAACTCTAATGGTTTTTACCTTAGAATAAATGGAGGTAATGCAATTTCTCTTTCATTTAAAAGTTTAAGCAAAGAACGGACTCTATGTTTAACTCACAACATACCCAAAAAATCTTCTTACAACAACTATAACGGATTTTTAATCCTTTTCTAGCAACATTAAAGAAGTAATGGGAAAATATACTTCCAGAGAAAGACCTACTTATTCTTTTGTGCATGACTGCATATAAATAGGTTTATTTTCCAACGTACCGCTAGGGCAATATTTATGTAAACTTCTGCAGCATCCTTTAGTTTTTCAGCTATTGCATCGTCAACTACAAAAGCTGAAGCTTAAATCTGTAAGAAACTGACGCTGTTTACAAGAATGGAATGGGAAAACTAATGTACCAGAAGTACTAACAAATATGCAAAAAGCTTTAGTGATGAAAAAAAACCGAGTTGCATGATATTATCTTGACGTATGGTGTAGGTGATTTTGGGCAATTCCAAGCCAATGTAATCTTTTTTGTACTGTTACATCGAGAAACTTGGCAGGGTATATGCGGCCCATGTTTTGCAGCTTGAACGTTGCTGCTTTACAGCACATGAGCTATCTCTATTTCATCATAGTAACTAGGAATTTAAAATATATCTATATTAATATTATAAAGAGAGGATAGTGAATTTTGTATGTTTATATGAACCGGGTAATCTCCGGAACCACTGCACTTAATTAAAAAATTCTTTCTGTATACGAAAGGTACATTCTCACACACTCCAGGGTCCGCTGTACCTACCACAAGTCGTAGTTCAACCGGGATGGTACATTCTCAGAGTGACATAGGCTATAATTTGAAAAAATTCGACCAGCAGTTTTTTTTTATTCCAATTGAAGGCAATTTTCACATAAATCGCCGAATGCTGGGGTTAAAAATTACTCGCAGATACAAATGTTCCATGTTGATAGAAGCAGAAAAAATTTTATGCGTCCGATAGTATTAGTTCCATTTCTCTACCTCAGTTATGGCGGGAGTAATTTTCGTTTAAAACCTTGTTTTTTTTTTTAAAGCTTTGCTCGAATTTTAGGCGCTGCTTTCTCCATTAAAACCATCAATGAAAATAAACTAATCGTTCCATAGTTGACATTTAATAAACGAAGAGAATAGAAAGATAGTTCCTTCGCGCCGAAATAAAATAGTTTTAAATATATAGTGAGTAAATGCACGCCAGAAAAACAATGACATTCTATAAAAATTAACAAATGCGAAAAACAGCTGATACTAATGAAATTATATATTTTTTTACATGTTAAACCAGTTACAAATAACTACATTTGTGCAAGGTAATTTTTCCCAATTTTGCTGCGTAAGCGGCTTTCACCTTTTGCAGACTTTGTGCGATCCCCCGATATGGCATCCAGACTTTCATGTGCCACCAATGAGGCGCGGATGTCTATGGCACAGATAATTCCCAATTTCCGCTAGATGGAGGCACCTGGGCTCTCTTCGATGCGAAACTGCACTACGGATTTAATTTTGCTGAAATCATTTAAAGTCACAATAATACCCAAGGGATTCTTTACATGCCGCATAATCATACGATGACGATTTTCTGCATCTCGAATATCCAACGGCTGGGCCAGCAGTGGCACTTGGACCGTAGTCCAAGGCGTGGAAGGCTAATGTACACAGTAAAAGGAAAATTAAACTTCTTTAAGTTCGGAAGTAAAACAGTAAACGAGAAAAACTCACTCGTCTTGCAGCATTTCGTTTTGAAAAAGCACAAGCCCACTAACCGCATGTCGTCAAACATATTTCACATTCTGAGACAATTTTGAAAAATATCTATAGATGCCTAGACGTCAAAAAAAGACAAAATTTAGCTGCAATTTGTGCAGTGAAACTTGTATTACAAGCTTTGAACTGGAAAATACAACGAAAATCCATAATGAACAAGAATTAATATTAAATTTTTAAAAAAGACCCTAAAAAACTACAAGTCATGCTAAAAAGTTCTTTGATTAGTTTTCAAGATCACATGAAAAAAGAAAGATAACCACAAATACTTCGTTTTATTAGTCACAAAATCAAAGACAAGACATGAAAATGGCCTTGCTCATATGTACCAAAGTCAATTGCAAGTATTTTATTTGTTAACAAATACACAATGGTAGCCGATAAAAATTTAAAATTATTGAGCTTTCACACTTCTTGTCTGCCTAATAATGAAATCGTAACCAATTGCGTGAATAAAGCCGTAGAATTGCAATTGAAATTTTAAAAAATGGCTACAGTTCAATTCTGAATAACATGGAAGGTCCAAACAAATTCCATTAGACGCAGAAATAATGGTTCTTTCTGTTTGTGTCCATATTTTTAACACGCAAGTACGTTTCCACAACCAAAATTATAAACGAATTAAAATTCATTCAACTTTTAAATAATATCTTCGGTAATTAAAGTCCGACGAAGATGAGACTTAGCTAAGAACCCTGTCGAACTAATCTCCTTTTGAACAAAAGCGAATTATCAAAATCGCATCATCTATTAAAGAGCTACGGTGCCGCGATTTTTAAAGTATTTTTTCAAAAACAGCAAAAATGTGAATCGTTTGTTTATTTTTCACTGATAACGCTGAAAAAATCTAAAAATGATTGCTCACCTTACTTTTGAAATTTGAATGAAATAAATAAAATTACGCCGTGTACACATACAAAATAAATAAATAAACAAAAATTAAAATAACATATTTGAGAAATAAATTATATGATGATGGAAAGTAGAAATAGGATGAAGAAAGAACCCATTAAAACGAAATGTTTCAGCCGGATTCTAACTTACGATATTCCCATTATAATCACGACGTTCTGACTACCGGCTCCATTACGTTTTTATTCACGAATGCTATTCATTGAAATAATGTGAAATAGAAAACGGATTTTTTTTCATTGATAAAAAAAACCAATTGTATTTCGGATTATCAATCTGTTTTTCGACAGTAGCCGGCATCATTAACTTCAAAACGATGGGTAAATCATAGAGTTTGACTAACCCTCTGGTTGCTTATCCCGCGATTTCCACGGGCAACGAAGAAGTAACAAAATTTGCTCATCCCGCGATTTTCAGGTGCACAACGTAATTTAAAACCTTATTCCACAATTCCATCGTTTAAATGTCAGCAGTGAATTTTCTGAAGCATTTGCACAAACCGCTCGACCATTTTACAAGCCCGATATCTCCTAATTTAGTAAAGAAAGGATTTCATCGAAAGTGTAATTTTTATTGCTCAAAAATTGGGAAAAAAATAGTATTGTTGTTCGAATTCGTTGTAAAGAACATGAAGGTAGAACTTTTCTTGTACCTTGTTACAAGATATATCATTAAAGATAGTTTCTAACGTAATATGTGTAAAATTAGTACATAAGTTTTATAATGGTTTTTCATACATAAAAAAATATGCACATTTTTAAAGACCACGTTAAGAAAATTGAGCAGTCAGAGGGTTAAGAAATATGAAAGATCTGACGTAGAAACCGAAAACAGCTACAAAAATAACACACAAGATGTATTGAAATTCCTTTGAAAACCTCTTAGTATGAACCTGATCCCACATCCTCAAAATCAATGATGATCCCAAAATAGAACGTCTAAAATTACCTTTCGAAAATACCTCCAGAAAATACAAAATCCGCCCACTCTATTTGTTTTGTGCTCGGTGTTTTCAAACGTGAATCTCAAGCCCAGTCCTTACGGAATTTTGATTCAATTTCTTTCTTTTATTTTCCGCATGAAATTGTGTTCGCTCGTGTCATCACCCGAGTAAAAGGTCACCCAGACATTAAAAACGATTAGAGTTTTATTTAAAGGAAAAAGTATTTGCAAACAACACTGGATTTGACGGCAGCTGTTTCTGTTTTATTTCTCATGGGTAGAAAATTATTTGTATTTATCTAGATCTTTATTTAGTTAGTTATATTATCTGATACAACATTTCTGCATGTTTTATGTTACCACGTCAGATCTTTACTTATTTCTTAAGTAAATTACATGATTTACACCTCAGCAATTTTTGGCGGACATTTAAAAATTAAGATCCCAAAATCCGGTTTATTATTATTATTATGATTATTATTATTATTATTATTTTATTATTATTATCATTATTACTATTATTCAACCTAATGTAAATTATTCATTATCTATGAGTATCAGTGTTTGCAAGTATGAGAAATGTAACATTTTATTAAAGATTATTTCCAAAAAAAATTGTTTTTCATCTAAAATGATTTGGAGAGTGAATGTGGTGGATGAGTTTCAGAAAATGATTATAGTGATAGATTTTGCATCATGGAATAACCATTCAGAATGGATAAAGGTGAAGAGAGTGAAGTCTTCAATTCTTGGAACACATATTTCAAGTCACATGACCTATTTTAAAGTAAAAATATTGGGAAAAACCAGGTTTATTTCACTTGTTTTGCGTACAAAGTGTCTCTCATTCGCCGATGTTGAACTATGAGACTGGGGATCTTTGTTTCCTCTTTTTCTAAGCCAATTATTGGACTTGCTTCCTCCATTTACTAACATCTGCTCTAAAGGAATAACGAACGAAAGATTGGAAAATCTTGTAAAATCTGTCCCTAAAAGACTGGCTTCTGGGATTAAAGCTAGAGGCAGCTTAAAAACATATTGAATGCTTTTCGGTTCAATTGCACTCATTTAATATCTTTCATTCTTAACTTGATTACTTAAACAAATTTTAAACTTTTTTATAACTTTTTCCCACCCAATTGCATATCCCTATAAGCTGAAAATATTTATAAATACATTATTTCAAATATTCAATAACCCAAGAACATTTTGTCTTAAAACTAATTTAACATATTAACATTGAAAAATATTGGCCTAATTGAGAAAAAATACTCCTCTTTTTCTTGTTCTTATCCTCGATAAAATAATAGCTTTATTTAACTTCCAATACTTTCTATCAGTAGTGTACGTAGGTATATTATATTCATGGCGCGCCAACACGTTGTGATTGGGCTTTTCCTCCAAAATACCGCCATTTTGTACCGCAAGGGATCCTCACATATTTCATTAAAAAATAGTAATGGGTCATTCCATAGAAATGTCAACCTCAGCCGCAGAAAAAAAAATATCGAAGTGAAAAAAGTATCAAAAAATAAGTAAATAAATAAATAAATAGAAATCATACAACATAAGAAGTTAACAAAAATTGGAAAAGTATTGTAATTATCACTGAGATTAGCCATCATTAATAGTTTGTAGTGTGTTTATTGCTTGTTATTCGATGGTTACGTTAGTCACACTCCATCTTGAGTAAAAGTGACACTTAAGACTAAAAAAAAAATGAAGATTTAATAAATGTGTTTTATGTTTTTAAAAGCCAACTTGACACACTTTTCAAATATATCATTCAATTTTTAACACTTGCTTAACTTTGAGAAATGTTTGCCTCACAACATGAGCATTCATTTTTAGGGTTGCAAAAATGTTACGTTAGTCACACTGCTATTTTGGTCGAAAAAATATCTACTGTCAGTAATTTTGTTTTAAATTCTTAGCAGAAATGATACATAGATACCATGTACATTGTAAATCCACCAACATAACTAAAAAATATTTTTTATCCTTTAAATTACAAGTAAAAACAGTTACAAAATCAGCTCTGAATGTTACGTTAGTCACTATGGACTGACCCTAATTTTAAAAGGTAACGAACAAAGTTATTTTGCCTAAAAAGTCCTTCACCGATTTGTGAGATTTCTTAAAAAAAACAAAATTTCGTTCATTTCTCTTTAAAAACTACTTTTTAATGAAATGCATGAAGGTCACGTGCGGGACAAGATGGCGGCTTTTTTGTGGAATGGCCCGAATTCGTTCACCACATTAAACTTGATTCACTTGTCCTCACGAGAGAACATCCCCAATAAATAAGATTTTCTCCAGTAGCTAAGAAATGCGGTCTTTCTTTCTGCTGAGACTTGCAGGGTCAATTTTTTGCTGACTCAGATTTCCTAAATGGAACGCTTCCTGACTTTTACTTGGACAGAGGCTAGCATGCATGAACACATATTAAAAATCATAACTGCAGAAATGTTTAAAGCGGCGCAAAACATATATTGCTCAAAAGTTTAAAATACTTGAAAATTTTAAGGTAAGGGAACAAACTAAATATTTTTTTCTTCAATATTCATTACACCTTTCTAAATCCTCAAATGATTATTTAATGTGACAAAACATATTTCGACAATTTATGTTATATAGTTTTTATAAATAAAGGTTTTTTTTTTTTTTGGTAAAAAGTCAATTTTTTTCTGCAAAAACCTACAGTTCCCTTTACACTTCCAGTGTATTCCCTTTTTTTTACATTTTTAAAAACTTTTTGTGCCTATCTCTTCGTTAGACACCGTAGAAGGATATGACATCCAAAATTGGAAAGAATTAACTAAAGACATGGCCTTTAGTTAACTATGGAAATGACTTGTTCTTCCCACAATTCTTCAAATAAAGAAATGCTTGTTTGAACTAAATAATTCTCTTGAAAAATAGTAGAGAAGCACAAACACAAATTTCTCAGATTAAAACCTACCAAATTATTTTTCAATTTTTATAATTGGCCTGCTGAAACTCCAAATCTATTAGATCCTTGTTTAGTTGCATGAATTTTTGAAGAACACGAATTTTACTGCTACAAAATACAGCTAATTTTGATGATTTCCAGAGACAGTATTTATGTGATGGTATTTCGGCTCCGTAACGAACGTGTCTTACGAGATACGTTCGTTACGGAAAAAATAACGTTATTTCAAAAAAAAATTCTGGAAATTAAAAAAAATTTGAGTGCATTATATGATAGTGAAAACCATGTTCTTCATTAAGTTCGTGAAATAAAAGACATATTTGTAATCTTTGTAAAAAACTATTACATCTGTTACCGTGGAATTGCCCAATTGAAGGGCTTGGGAGATGAACGGGTTATGTGACAAAACAGAAATTGCGAGTAATTCAAGTTCAAAGTTTCATTGTTGCAGTTGTTGTAGATTTTTTTGTTTTCAAGTTTTGACGTTACTGTGCGTATGAAATTGGTCTAATGATATCTACTCTTTGATGTACCAAGTTTTAATTGCTTACCATTGTCTAGAATGTTTATTTTTTTTAATGTAACATAGCCCCTTCATCCTCCAAGCCCTTCAATTACCTAATCATTTTATTGCATTTTTGAGTTCTTTAATGATATTTTATGATACATTAGTCATTTTTTCATGCGTTTTTAAAATAATTTCAGGAAAGTATGCTCAAAAAAAGACTATTTAAAACCAGCTGTATTTTAAATAAAAATAAAAGAAACATTTTTCTTTAGTGTAATTGCCTCAAAAACTATATTGTAACCATAAATCAATGCAACAAATGGGTCTATACGAAATTGCAGCATTATTTTCGCAAAATATTTTTTCCCATGATAAATAGTCTAGCTGAAAGGAAACAAAGCATATTGTCTGGAAGATTGCCAGTTGGGCTGAAGCTGATCAGCTATTTCAAAACAAAGTGATGTTTCTATCGGAGAAAAAATCTATTGTAGTTACTCTCATTTCCCACGGAAAAAGAAGAGTATTTTTCGAAGTACAAGTAAACAGTCTTCACAAACTGAAAAACAAAATTAGTTTTTAAAATTGCCAAATAATTTAGTTATAAAATTGAGTTTTTTTGTGCTTCATTCCTCGCATCAACTTTAAAAACTTTAAAATACTTTATAGCACTCAATTATAACGGAAACTCGTTTGATCAGCGATTTGCTTCACTTAAAAAAGAAAAAAAAAAGTAACATTTCTCCTTAAAACGGTGGCAGCATGGCAGAGACGTCATTTCAGAATTTTCCAGGGGGGGGGGGGGCAAAAGGTACATACACAATGTAAAATTCACCAAAAATTGGCAAAAACCACTCCCACTTATATGCCAATACATTGATTTCCCAAAGTCAGGGGGGGGGGCAATTGACCACCCTGCCCTCTCCCCTAAATGACGGGCCTGCAGCATGGATGTCTCCATGGCAAGGGACTAACCTATCCGACAAAACTGGTGTAACGTTATGACCGATGCTTTACTTTACACCAGTTTTATCAGGAAACTTACTCTATTGCATTGGAGACAGCTATACTGCCACCGCTTTTACACTGTAAAATTACACATTTTTTTACAGCATAGGGCATATATTTTTAAAAAAATGTCTTTGCCATTTCATGCGATGAATTTTTTTCTTTTTCTTTTTTTTTTTTTTTTTGATTAGTTAACAATTTTTAGAAAAAAAAGAACTTAAGTGCTGATCTACAGGTAAGATTATCCCCTACCCAGCAAAATGTCATGTACGCACTACTAGAAACCTACATTATATATGCTGTTTATGTTTTCCAGCAAAGGAGAATATATAAAAGGATGTCCTTGACATTTCTATGTTGGGACATTTTCTGATTGACCAGGACAATTTTTAGCACAAAAAAAAAATCGTCCCATGGTAATCATTCGATAAGAAATGATTCCCTCGGAAACCAAGCCAAATGACACCCAGTGTGAGGAAACTACCACTTTCCTGTTATCCTCACTCCAATAAAAAGGACCTCAATCTTGAGAAGTGCTCTGACCCCGTTTCTAACGCTGTCTACGCGAGGGAAATAAAGCCAAGGCGAAACACACAGTGCAGATCCTTATTTATGACATCTCAGAAAGAAGGGAGAAGGGACATTTTATACCCACGGTAGTGTGTATATTCAAATTAATATTTCAATGGAAAGTATTTTTTTGTGAAGTGACAGTTTCATGATACGTCATCTGGAGGGAAGATTGTATAAAACTGCTGAGAGGTTCATCTACGTTGGTGAAAAAACGGGAAACGTCGTTTTAATTCTTAATGACTCTAATAATTACGCCATCCCATCACAAATTAGTTGCCTTATTTGCATACGCTTATACTGTATATTTTCTGAAGTGACAGTTTCATTTTCGAACAGTTTATAAAAGAAGTACACCTCAAGATAAGAGCATTTCAAAAGATTCTTTGCAGTGTTATTTCCGATTTGTGTTCTATCCTGCCTACCATAGAACAGCTAATGGGGACTCTTATTTGAAAGCTGTGCAGAGTTCTGTTGTACTTCGTAAATGCACTTTTGCTGATTTTAATCTTTTTGTTTTAAAAGATCTATTCTTGTTATCTGATCACTGTAAATGTTTTTATGTATTCTTAATCTTAAAATTTCGCCAAAAGAAAAATTGTAAACAAAAATAATGTATTACCACTGCCAAGGGCTCTTCTCACACTTTGTAAAAGATGCTTCAACTGCTAAAACTGAGGCTAAACTGTCTCCAGGGCCCTGGTTAACCGGTAAAACACACTGCGGTAAGTACGAGGGACCCTGGAGTGTAATGTTATAAAATGTAATGTATGGGAAGGCCATTTTCCCCTTTATCCCTTCATAAAAAGCCTGTCAGACGAGACAAAAAAAAAATAAAGTTGCATGTAAACTTTAAGAATTCAGCTGTCATATTTTGCCAATATCACCCTTGAAGCACTTAAACTTTTTTTTCATCAACTGTTCAAATTGAGTAAGTTTGATACGAATACCCTGTACAATTAAATTTACAATTGCTTAGAAAGCGTCCATAGATGATGTCACACATTTTTCAACATAGTTGACTCCCCCCCCCCTTTGTCACAAAATGTCACCCTTCACAATACCCCTTTCCTCTAACCTTGTCACAAGTGACGTAACATTTCACTATAATAGTGATATTAAAAAGATTTTTATTTTTACCAAAATAAGTTACGTTCCGTTGCCCTCCCTCCCTGCCTAATTCTGAAGTGATAGGCAATTTCCCTTATATGTGAAATATTTGCCTCTATTTATGTTAAAGAAATTTTCTTTTTTTCTTCGATGGAAAGGGGAAATTTGTATAAGCACCAGAAAGAAAATAGAAAGGAAAATAAAAATACATTAATAGAAACTCAAAATACATTTTGAAGCAAACTTTGTATCAAATTTCAAAATAATCGATTCTTTACAAGGTAAATGTACTTTAATCGCGAAAACTCTAAAACACGACACTTAGCAGCTTTGTGGAAGCAATTCGAAAAATTAATTTAGTACATAGAAGATTACTTGGAGCAATTGTTCTTTAAAATAAATAACCCAGTTACGAGGAAAAATTCAAGAAATAAATTACTGATGCTTGTTAAAAGCATTAAAAGTTTGCTTTAGAATTTTATTTTTAATCTTACGTGTTTATGTTTAAACGAATCTCATTACAGATACATAATGCATAGATTAACGAACAATAAGTTTAAGTCGTTAAAGTGATTAAAGAATGCCAAGGAGTGAATAGGAAAATTTTATGCTTGTTTATTTGAATAACTTGGAAAATATTTGTTTAAATGAATAAAAGTTCGAGTAAATATCATTTTGAGAAAAGTTTACTCATCAATAGTGTCTTGAATTCTTTAAAATTAAAGTTATTTAGCTTTTCTGTGAAATAAAATACAATGATGAAAACATAAGCCTTTTCAATTTTACTTAATAGCAGCACTACCGTTTAAATCAGTGGGACCTAACCTACGGCCCACGGACCACATCCGGCCCGAGAACCTGATCCTTTCGGCCCGTTGTTTAGTTCCGTGTTACAAGTTGAAAGGCACGAGAAATTATAATGTCACGAATTTGGAGCCATATATTCAGAAATTGGTTCCTGAAAAATATGCATTTAATAAAAACCATCAAGTAATGATAACAACAATTACAGGTTTGCAGTTTTCTTTCCTGTTTTTGTATTTTCCCTCATTATTCACAAAATAATGGAATATTTTGAAATTTTATATGTGCTCTATCCCACAATAATCATCTTAATATGAGGTGTGTCAATCTGACAGATAAATGTTGGGCAACTTTGGTCTAAATGTTTTTTTTTCAGACCATCGAACACCATTTATTAGTGTTCTCGACTGCAACCTTTCTTGACAAAAACATCGTGACGTCCGCGTGAGGTTTGCGTGACGTTACCCTATGAAAAACGAGCTAGATAAAACGTCACAGCCTACTTGGCGAATTAGAGGAGATCGCTAACTGCTTGTAAGCTCTTATTGGCTTCTCCCGTAGTGACGTTGAGTGTCAAGTTAAGTTGTTTCCTAGTATAGTAGGGTGGGCAGAAAAAAACTTTTTTCTATTTCGATGATGGGTATTGCGGAGAAGGTGCCACTGGGGGAGAAAAGTGCACGTACAAAAATTGAAATTTTTTGGTCACTTTTTTGTATCTCACTACTCATTACACTACTACTTTTCTGAGTAGCACGCTGCACTACTATCCACGAAAAAAATGTAGCGACTATCGCAATTCACTTCCTGCAGCTCACTACTTCCGATTACTGTTTCAAGCGTAATATCAAAACATGAAGAAAAATTTTTGAAGTTAAAAATCAACGTAAACAAAGCACAAATTAGGTAGAAACTGCAGCAAATAGCTATTTCAAGGCTGCAATGGAGCCCCTTTCTCAGTGCAAAAATCTCAACACACATGAAAGCTGTGAGACAACATGAAAGCTGTGAGACAACATGAAAGCTGTGAGACAACATGAAAGCTGTGAGACAACATGAGAGCTGTGAGACAACATAAGAGCTGTGAGACAACACGAAAGCTGACGAAGCACGAGAGAACATGAAAGTGGTGAGACATATGTTCTTAAACAGCTTTCACGCTGTGTCCTGGGCTTTTTGCACTGTCCATTGTAGCATTGAAATAGCTATTTTTTGCAATTTCTACCTAATTTGTGCTTTATTTACGTTGATTTTTAACTTCAATTATATTTTAGCTCAAAGCTTATGTGATCATTTTTTATTTATGAAGAAAAATGTGTTTTTTTTTTTTACTTTATATTTTTTGTTTTGAACCAACTCAAGTAACACTACTGAAGAATCAGTGATATTCCGTGGAGTTAGTGCAAACATATTTCACTTCCGGATACCAGTCTGAAATTTTATGTGGGGCTTAAATTCACATAGGAGGACAAAAAAATGCCGGGAGACACTTGATCGGAGATCAAGGTCATTCCGTGATGACGTCATCAAAATGGCCGCTTTTACAAGTAAATACGTTCGTTTAACTGCTTAAAACTCCATCATAGATTGAAATATTGCAAAACTCAAATGTATCATCTAAAAGCTCTTTAAACGAGCTATCTAGAAAGATTTAATTTTTCTTTCTAATTTTAAGGGCCCACCTGTGATGACGTCATCAAAATAGCCGCTTTTACAGGTAAATACGTTTGTTTAACTCCCCCTAAAACTCCATCATAGATTCAAATATTGCAAAACTCAAATATATCATCTGAAAGCTCTTTAAAAGAGCTATTTAAAAAGATTTACTTTTTCTTTCTAAGGTCAAAGGCCCACCTGTGATAATGTCATCAAAATGGCCGCTTTTACAGGTAACTGCGTTTGTTTAACTCCCCTTAAAACTCCATCATAGATTCAAATATTGCAAAACTCAAATATATCACCTGAAAGCCCTTTAAAAGAGCTATTTAAAAAAAATTAATTTTTCTTTCTGAGGTCAAGGGGCCACCTGTAATGACGTCATCAAAATGGCCGCTTTTACAGGTAAATACGTTTGTTTAACTCCCCCTAAAACTCCATCATATATTTAAATATTTCAAAACTCAACTATATCATCTGAAAGCGCTTTAAAAGATCTATTTATAAAGATATAATTTTTCTCTCTGAGGTCAAGGGTTCACCTGTGATGACGTCATCAAAATGGTCGCTTTTGCAGGTAAATACGTTCGTTTAACTGCTTAAAACTCCATCATAGATTCAAATATTTGCAAAGCTCAAATACATCATCTGAAAACTCTTTAAAAGAGCTATTTAGAAAGATTTATTTTTTCTTTCTAAGGTCAAGAGCCTACCTGTGATGACGTCATCAATATGACCGCTTTTACAGGTAAATACGTTTGTTTAACTCCCCCTAAAACTCCATCATAGATTCAAATATCGCAAAACTCAAATATATCATCTGAAAGCTCTTTAAAAGAGCTATCTAGAAAAATTTAATTTTTCTTTCTAAGGTCAAGAGCCTACCTGTAATGACGTCATCAAAATGGCCGCTTTTACAGGTAAATACATTTGTTTAACTCCCCCTAAAATTCCATCATAGATTCAAATATTACAAAACTCAAATATATCACCTGAAAGGTCTTTAAAAGAGCTATTTAGAAAGATTTAATTTTTCTTTCTAATATCAAGGGCCCACCTGTGATGACGTCATGAAAATGGCCGCTTTTACAGGTAAATACGTTTAACTCCCCCTAAAACTCCATCATAGATTCAAATATCGCAAAACTCAAATATATCATCTAAAAGCTCTTTAAAAGAGCTATCTAGAAAGATTTAATTTTTCTTTCTAATTTTAAGGGCCTACCTGTGATGACGTCATCAAAATGGCCGCTTTTACAGGTAAATACGTTTGTTTAACTCCCCCTAAAACTCCATCATAGATTCAATTATGGCAAAACTCAAATATATCATCTGAAAGCTTTTTAAAAAACCTATTTAGAAAGATTTAATTTATCTTTCTGAGGTCAAGGTCCCACCTGTAATGACGTCATCAAAATGGCCTCAAATGACGTCATCACAGGTGGGCCCTTGACCTTAGAAAGAAAAATTAAATCTTTCTAGATAGCTCTTTTAAAGAGCTTTTAGATGATATATTTGAGCTTTGCAATATTTGAATCTATGATGGAGTTTTAGGGGGAGTTAAACAAACGTATTTACCTGTAAAAGCGGCCATTTTGATGACGTCAGTACAGGTGGGACCTTGACCTCAGAAAGAAAAATTAAATCTTTCTAAATAGCTCTTTTAAAGAGCTTTCAGATGATATATTTGAGTTTTGCCATATTTGAATCTATGATGGAGTTTTAAGCAGTTAAACGAACGTATTTACTTGTAAAAGCGGCCATTTTGATGACGTCATCACGGGTGAGCCCTTGACCTCAGAAAGAAAAATTGAATCCTTATAAATAGATCTTTTAAAGCGCTTTCAGATGATATAGTTGAGTTTTGAAATATTTAAATCTATGATGGAGTTTTAGGGGGAGTTAAACAAACGTATTTACCTGTAAAAGCGGCCATTTTGATGACGTCATTATAGGTGGGCCCTTGACCTCAGAAAGAAAAATTAAATATTTCTAAATAGCTCTTTTAAAGAGCTTTCAGATAATACATTTAAGTTTTGCAATATTTTAATCTATGATGGAGTTTTAAGCAATTAAACGAACGTATTACCTGTAAAAGCGGCCATCTTGATGACGTCATCACGGGAGTTCATGACCCCTGACCAAGTGTCTCCTGGCGGTTTTTTGTTCTTATATATGTACCTAAGCTCTGTACCAAATTTCACACTGGTATCCGGAAGTGAAATATTTCGGCTGTTTTTGTCGCTAACTCCACAGACTATGAGCCAGTATGCGAAGAAAGAAAAAAATCAAATTACCAGTCTCAGAAATGGATGTTCCTCAAAAATAAATAAATAAAAGTTTTGCCCAAAGGGTTAATTATCATACAACAATAATACTGTATGAATCCCTATTTTCTTAATTATCGGTCACAACTTTCTTGTATTGTTCTTTTATACATTAAAAAGTTTTGTTTTCTTAAGTATTCCTGGATTGTGCAGTTTTTTACCACCATTTTTTCTTTTTAAAGCCTTAGAAGTTTTCCCTGCTCTCTATCTCCAAACAAAACTCAAATCTCTAATTAATTTCAGCTAACGCTTCTTTACTTTAATTTATTGACAATTTGTACTTACTTAGATTATTAATTTTACCATTGTTTTAGCACAAATCTTTTTCAATCATTTTTAAAAATCTTAGAAATTATTTTCCACTGTTTGGAAGGTAAAAATGTTTTACGTAACGAGCTGAAAATGATCCATTTTTTCCTGCGAAAAGATACTAAAAGCAATAATCTAGTAATAATAAAACTCAAGAATAGTTTTCTAAGTTTTATGTTTCCTCTTTACGAGTATAAGAAAAAAGTCCTTAATGAAAAAATAAGTTTTATCGTTTGATAAATAAATACTTCTTTTCTTCCAAATGAAATACGCTAAAAATAACATCAACTTTTTTTTTAACAACAGAAACAAAGCATACTCCTCCTAAATATATTCCAAGAGGCTCAATTATCTCCTCTTTTGTTCAAACTGTTTGATAAAAGACAAAAGAAAACAATCAACTTTTCTCTGCCCTTTTCACTTGCTTCTACCGAGGTTTACAAACGAGCAAAAAACTACTTCTCATAAGAGATTCCTCGGTATCTTTCAGAGGCAAAAATAGAATCCCCTTTCCGACATCTTTTTCTACGTGCTTTGCTTTGAAAAGGAGTAATAAGCGCAGTTTCATTCCCAGAATATCTATTTAATGAGGAAATATTGCCGGATGGAGCAGTGATGTTATTACCGAGCGAGCCAATAAGTTCCCCGATCAACAGGATTGGGGGGGGGGGGGGGCGAGCATTGCTCACATGTTTATTCGCTTGGAAGGCAAGGACTAGAGAAAGGACGATTATCATTTTGCGACAGTATTTTGATGATTTTCTATGAAAAGATTGTGTTTATGTCTTAGATTTTTGCATTGTACGCTGATTAAAGTGCTTTTTTCTTTCAGTATTTCGCTCCACACGAAATTTTTAACTTCAAATGATGCGGATAACATTGCAAACTTACAACAAAATATTTTAACTGCATAAGCTAAAACATAATTATACGGTAGAGTCAGTTGAAGTAAGTGAAAACATTGAGTGAATGGTGAATTTTTAGTTTTTCTGTGATAAACTTAGAAACTAAAATATCTGTAAGTTAGCAACAAACATAAAAAAAAGGCATTCTGATGGTTCCGCATGTTTCCCAGCAATATTAGGTAGTTCTGTATCATTCAAAGTTATTTTTCTGAAAGAGAACAGTCAAAAACATAGAGCAAATTCATAATTTTTATTCATTTTCTTTCTTTGAAGGTTTAATTACACATGCGATACCAACGCAACGAGTCCCTATTTTTTACCTTATAGATTACAACTTTTTTGTATTACTTTTTTATATTTCAACAATTCTATTTTCTTCACTTTTCCTTGATTACTGAATTCCTAACATTTTCCTTTTCGTAACCAAATCCTTTGAAATTTTTCATTTCTCTTTATCTCCAAGCAAAATGCAAACTTCTAATTGGTTGCAACCAGCAATCGTTTATTTTAAATATTTGACAATTTTTATCTTACGTGATTTGATTATTAATTTTACTCAAATTTTAGCACAAATCTTTTTCAGACATCTTTGAAATTATTTTCAACTGTTTGGAAGGTAAAAATGTTTTACGTAACTAGCTGAAAGTGATCGCCCTTCTCCTTAAAAAATACTAAAAGCGTTAATCTGATAATAATAAAACTCACAAATAGTTTTCTAAGAATCTATTTCCTTTTTACGAGTAAGAGGACAAAGTCCTTAAGTGAAAAAAGAAGTTTTATCGTTTGATAAATAAATAATTCTTTTCTTCTAAATTAAATACGTTAAAAACAACGCCAACTCTTTTTTACAAAAAAGTTCAAAGTACATTTTTCCTAAATATATTCCAAGATGCTCAATTATCTCCTCTTTTGTTCAAACTGTTTGACAAAAGAAAACAATCAACTTCTCTCTGCCCTTTTCCCTTACTTCTACCGAGGTTTACAAACGAGCAAAAAACTACTCCTCATAAGAGATTCTTCGGTATCTTTCAGAGGCAAAAATAGAATCCTCTTTCCGACATCTTTTTCCGCGTGCTTTGCTTCGAAAAGGAGTAATAAGCGCAGTTTCATCCCCAGAATATCTATTTAATGAGGAAATACTGCCAGATGGAGCCGTGATGTTATTACCGAGCGAGCCAATAAGTTCCCCGATCAATAGGATTGGGGGGGGGGGGGGGGCGAGCATTGCTCACATGTTTATTCGCTTGGAAGGCAAGGACTCGAGAAAGCACGGTTATCATTTCGCGACAGTATTCCGATGATTTATTACGAAAGGATGAATGTTTATTATCTTATTTTTTTGCGTTGTACGTTGATTGAATTGCTTTTATTTTCAGTATATTTTACCGTACACGAAAATTTTAACTTCGAATGATGTGGATAGTACTTCAAACTTCCACAAAATGTTTTAATTACATAAACTAAACATAGTAATACGGTACGGTTAGATTGGAGAAAATAAAAACATTGAGTGAATGGTGAATTTTTAGTTTTTCTGTGCTAAATTTTAAAAAATAATACACTGGTAAGTTAACTACAAACAACATAAAGAAGGCATTCTAATGGTGTCGCATAGTTAACAACAATTGAGTTCCCTATTATTCAAAATTATTATTTTTCTTTAAGAGAGCGTTCAAAAATATGGGGTGAATTCTTAATTTTTATTCATTTTCTTTCAGCAAACCAATAAGTTCCCCGATCAATAAGATTGGGGGGGGTGAGCATTACTCACATGCTTTTTCGCCTGGAAGGCAAGGGTAGAGAAAGGACGGTTATCATTTTGCGACAGTATTTCAATGATTTATCATGAAAAGATGTATGTTTATCTCTTATTTTTTGCGTTGTACGGTGATTGAATTACTTTTATTTTCAGTATATTGCATGCAATTAAATCATTTCAAGTTTCAGCTTTTTGTTAAAGTCAAAAGTATTAGCTTTAGAAGATATGGTTTATCTTTTAAACTTCACAAAATGCTTTAATATTAAAAACTATATATATAAAAATGGATGGATGTACACTTCTCGACTGAGAAAATGCAACACCAAGAAGGAGTGGTCAGAAATTAATGAAATTTGGTAAGAAGACAGAGACAGCATGGAACAATAAGTGATATATTTTTCAAAATAAATAAGCGAAATTTAGAGCGAGGACGGCGTCGGCTCAGTAAGAAGTAGGACCACCGCGGACAGCGATGCAAGAAGTAGGACCACCGCGGACAGCGATGCAAGAAGAAACACGTCTAGGCATGGAGTCAATAAGCCTGCGGATGGTGTCCTGAGGGATGGCACTCCATTCCCTTTCAACCATTTGCCACAGTTCGTCCTCTGAACGAGGCAGTGGCAGGTTCTGCAAACGGCGTCCAATCACGTCCCACACATGTTCGATTGGTGACAAGTCAGGAGAGTATGGTGGCCAGGAAAGCATCTGTACACCTCGTAGAGCATGTTGGCTGATTCGAGCACTGTGAGGCCGGGCGTTATCCTGTTGAAAAATTGCATTTGGCAGACCCTAAAGGTAGGGGATTGCCTGCGGCCGCAGTACATTATCTACATATCGTTGGGCCGTCATAGTGCCCCGAATACGAACTAGAGGTGACACGGAATTGTATGCAATAGCGCCCCAAACCATTATGCCACGTTGTCGCGCTGTGGGGCGTTCCACAGTTAGTGCCGGATTCGATCTTTCTCCACGTCGACGCCACACACGTATGCGATGACTATCGCTGGACAAACAGAAGCGGGATTCATCTGAGAACACTACGGTTTGCCATTCTGCCATCCACGTCGCTCTGTTCCGGCACCATTCCAAACGTTGGAGTCTGTGCTGTGAGGTCCATGGCAGTCTTCTTAGCGGGAGCCGTGATTGCAGGCCATGTGCAACCAGTCGACGGGAAATGGTTCTGGTCGACACAGGAACATCCAGGGTACCTTGCACGTGCTGCAGAATCGACGTACAAGTGACTTGCGGGTCCGCCACAGCTTGTCGGTGAATCCGTCGATCCAAGCGGTCTGACGTCACTCTGGCTGCACCTGCACCCCTCAATGTGGCTACATTTCCTCTTTCCTACCATCTCCGACACAGCCGATGCACAGTGCTTGCATCCATGTGGGTATCAGCTGCAATTTGACGTATGGACCAACCTCCCCTTCTCAGTCCGATCACTATACCCCTTGTAAAGTCGTCTATATGCTGGAAGTGTCTTCGTTGAGGACGGCGTGGCATTTCCTCCTATCACACGTATCCTTCGAGACAAAAACCAAATTTCTCCGATAATTAGTCTGGCAGAAAAACGAACATGAACATAGCCCACTTTTCAACTTCATTCTCTTATATCTTACTTCACGTGCGTTGGAGAGCTGCGCATTTCATATCATTTGCATAACTCAGTGACGTGCGTCTACGGTAAAATTTGCATGAATTTCTGACCACTCCTTCTTGGTGTTGCATTTTCAATGTCAAGCAGTGTATATAATATTTGTTTGTATGTCTGTTCCTTATACAAATCCAGTTTTCGTTGGATTTTTATCAAACTTGGCACTGAGGTTCCTAGGTGTACTAGAATTCACATAGGCGGGGTTTTGAAATTTTAAAAATATCCAAAAAAAGCTAAAAATTCAGATTTTTTGACTCAAAATGGCCATTTTATTTCATTTATGAATAGATAGAGTAATAGACATAAACCTTTAAGCATACAAATTGATAAAATTTAACGCATTTGAATGTGGGTATTTTCCAACAAAGATTACGATTAATAATGAATTATCATTTTAAGACTCCCCTATTTTATTTTAGCTTGAACTAAGTTAAAAACAATTATAATTCATGTTCTAATTACCTTGAAACATTGGCACAAGTATTGTATAACGCAGAAAAATTAAATAAGCACCCCGGAAACGTCGGGTAATAAGGTAGTAAATTATAAAGTAGAGTGAGCAAGGATTAATGAAAACATGAAGGAAATGTTTCATCGCATTTGTGGTGATTTTTCAATCTGAAATATCGGTACGTTTACAACTGAAAACAAAAAACACAGTCTGAAAGTAACGCATATTTTCCAACAGTTGTTTCGGCTTTATCATTGTTAGAAAGCGACACTGTGAAACGTTTTCTTATTAAAATTGAGTGATCCTACATTTTCTTTTTCCTCTTGTCTACAAATGCAAATCAACGAGTTTAAACTCGTTTTATCAACCATGTAAGATAGGAAAGTAAGTTTTGCTCACACGTTTACTCACTTGTACGAAAAGGATTACAAAGTACGGTTATTATTTTGCAACAATATTCCAATGATTTTTTTAATTTTAGCTGTCACCCCCTTTGAACGGCTAAAATTTTACGAAACGGAGGGGATGATCGCACAAACTGATACAAAAGAGTTTGTGCTCTGGTGTTGAATCAAGTGTTTTTTATTGTCTTAAAATATCTGGAAGTTGACGAAGAGTGAAAAAGTAGCCCAAAGAAGAAAGGGTGTATAAATAGGAAAATAATCATTGCAACAGATAATCCTAAAAACATTTTAGAAGAAGATAACACAAAAACTAAAGAAATAAAAAAAAAAGGAAACTAAGAAAAGATTGTAGGATAAGATAATATAGCTGATGAGGAAGAAGAAAGTAAATGGTCGATAATTTATCAGACCCTGTTGACATGTGTGAAAATCTATCTTCTGGGATTGAAGACCTAGATCGTGATCTACTGAAGGAGATTTATTTTCATAGAATTTGGTGACAAACCGAAGAATTTTTATGCTAGGAATATTATACAGGTAGCTGATAACTATAGAGACTTGGATATTAGTTTCTGACCAAGAATAAAAGCATTTTAAATGTATTTATTTGGTTTTTGTACCAGATGCTGTATTTGCTCCTAATTAAAGCTTTAATTTGCTTTTACCTCCTATGAAAAGAAATGGTAGGGTATACCGACCAGTGAATGAACACTTAGCGAAATTTCGATTTCAAAAATTCATAGCATCGTTAAAAATTGTAGAATTTTCCACATGACTGTAAAAACACTTTAGGTGATATATGTAATTATTTTTTTAAATATTGAGCGAAATTTTATGGTTCTGGGTGAGGTTTTTTGGGGGGTTGAAAGGAGAAAAAGTGCCTTGACCCAGTGAATAAACACCTTAAACAAAAGACAAACGCAGCATTTTCTAGCCATTTTCTTTTTGGAAATGTGCAGAAGGAAGTTACTACTGCCAGTTTGTCTAAAAAAAAACGTTTTGAAAACTTATTTTTTCAAGAAAGTTACAATGTATTCATTCACTGGAAGTGTTCATTCACTGGTCGGTCTATCCTATAAAGGGTAAACAATGTTTTTTGTAATTTGAAAATTAAACTTTAATTAAGATGTATAAGGAAACTTCAATATTTCGATCAATATGATTTAATTCTTAGTTTTAAACCATGAATATTAGTATGTTTCACTCAACCTTCTATGCTGTCTCAGTGGACCTCACTCTTGAGGTGTGCACTGAGACAAAATCTTACGTTTCCATTTTTTCATTTTGCTTCAAAAACTTAAAATAATAATAAAAATATTTATCTCAGATTATTTAATACTGTTGTTAAATTACAAATGCGCATTGAATGTTTTTTTATGGAGTCAAAACTTCCAAATTTCTAGAATTTTATATTTTTTACTTCCCTTTATATCCAGGTCTTCCGTACTTATAACTGCATATCAGGATAAATTTTAAGCAAAGATGGATTAAAAATCTAAAATTAACAATTTTCATTTCATATTAAAATTTGAATAGCATATTGACTTTTTTCAATTTATAAAAGATATTACAAATTTAATACTTGCAGGAAATAAAAATACACAAAATCTTTTTATTTAATTTAAAGCTGAAGTTTAAAATCATTTAAAAATGCATTACCATGTTCTGTATATATGTTTCCCCTTCACAATTGCTGTCTTGCGAAGAAAACAGATTTACGGTAATCGAAATTTCCTCAAAACTTGCAGGGAAAATGACGCATAATAAAGGGTAGAAATACGTTTTAAAAAATTTTTACATAGTAGAACTTAGTTAATTCAATTTTATTTTGAAATATTTCGTTTACCTGTGAATGTTTTTTGAATACCAAGATTTAAAAGTAAAGAAACATTTTCTTCAAGCCAACCCTACAATTGCACTTTTGCTCTTGAAATAATAAAAATGTACATTAAAATGCTAAATGAAACATTTGTTTTATATGTATATTTTTATTTTTGCAATAATACTAAATTTTAAATTAATATATTTCAAAACATCACATTTATTCAGCATACATTTAATTGTAGTAAATGAAAATTTATATGAATATTTCTGCTGAAAATTTTCATTTTCAGCCATCTTTAATAAACTATCTCATAAAACATTGCATGTAATGGATAGATTTATGCAATCATGCCTATTGATTGGAAATTCAAAATTTGAAAAAAATTGTGACGCATGGAGCATTTTGAAATTATGTTTAAAAAAATTTTAATTTTAATTTTTTTTAATGCTTTTAGATATAGTAAATATACAATACAAGCACACAAAGTTTTAGACATATAGATCAATAATTGAAAAAAAATCATTTTTTTGTGTCCACTGTAGCCTTAATTAAAAGTAAAATGTTTACTGTGTACACTATACAGTAATTGGTCCATGTACCTTGTCTCCATGTATAGGCTTTGGTGAAGATTTTTCTATGACACGCTGTATTTTTACTATGAAATGAGTAATTCCAAACAAAATGTTCAGCAAAAGTTATTCACTTGTTATTAAAAAAAAATGTAGCCATTAAAAGGCGTTTCAAAACTTATGGTGATGAGCACTGTAAGTGAAAAATAACGGTATGGAAAATAATAAAACCAGATAATGAAAAAATAGAATTAAGTATAAATGCATGTAATGGCTCAAAAATCTTTAGAATGCAAAACTTCTATCGCATTATAATTGTTTGAATTCCTGTTACAAGAAAAGTTTTTAGGCAGATAAAATCGTCTAAAGATCGTTATATTTATTCTTCAAATGTTAAATATATCTCCACCACAATTGAAGGTTCTTTTACAGCAAACCTAAAGAAAAGAGTTTAAAAAAAAGTATTTAACTTAAGATTTCCGAGACTTTAAAGAATGAAAACGACCTAAAATTAATTAAAACGTGCTCAAAATATTTTATGAACAGCCCCTGTAATGCCCTGTTTATTTTAATAATCAAGTAAACATTTCTGTTGCTGTAAATTTCTCTTAACTTTATTAAGTACATAGCTCTAACTACTTCTATTCTTAAGGAAAATTACGACGAAATGAACGACGAAAGGAGATTGGGAGTAATAAATCAAATTAAACTATTATTCGATCCGCCTTGTGAAACATACTCCCGTCAAAATAATCTCAAGAATGTGTGAGGAGTGTAATTAAGGTGAAATTAATTCGTCTAATGTGTGTTTGATTTAAAAGCTGTTGTCCACACAAATGAATCGTGATTTTTAAAAGGGCATCAGTTTTCTCGCTTTTTCGGATCTGCACTGTTTGTAGTCTTTTGAAATCTGCATTCTTAAACAGAATTTAAATGTAAACAGATATCGTCGTAACAGATTCTGCCATCAAAATAATCCGAAATGATGCCTTTTTAAGAAGTTAAGTGACTGAGGCCTTTTTACTGATGCCTTAATAAGAAGTTGAGGAAATGATGCTTTTTGAAGAAATGCCACCTTTACCGATGCCTTTTAAAATGTTAAATGACTGATGCCCTTTTGAAAAAGGGCCTTTTACTGAAGCCTTTGTAAGAAGTTGAGTAATTGATACTTTTTGAAAAAATGCCACCTTTAGTGATGCCTTTTTAAGAAGTTAAATGATGCCCTTTTAAAAAATGTCCTTTTTACTGATGCCTTGCTAAGAAGTTGAGTAAATGATGTTTTTGGAAGAAATACCACCTTTACGAAGCCTTTTTAAGAAGCGTAAGTAACCGATGCCCTTCATACTCATGCCTTTCTAAGTAGTTTGTGAGTTTATTCTCTTGGTAGTGATGTCTTTTAAGAAGTTAACTGACTGATGCCCTTCTAAACTATAAATCGTGATCTCTTAAAAAGGCATCAGTCACTTTTTGGATCAGCATTTCTTTTAATCTTTAGAAATCTACGTTCTTACATGTAATTCATACGCAAATTCGCACTCCCGCTCCCCTCTAAGTATTTCGTGCTATAAGTTGTGCGATATAGAAATTTAAAACTAGTTACTAGTGCCTTTTTAAGAAGTTAAGTGACTGATGCCCTTTTAAGAAATGACCCTTTCATTGATTAATTTTTAAGCATCAGAGCTGATGCCCTGCAAGGAAAAATGCCCATTTTACTGATGTCTTTTTAAGAAATTTAAGTGACCTATGCTCTTGGTACTGATGCCTTTTTAAGAAGTTAAGTGACTGATGCCCTTCTAAGAAATGAACTGTGTTAAAAGCAGTTCACTTTGTGTTAAAATGAGTAAAAAACCGAAAAAGCGACGTTTAAAAACACAAATAGATGAAGTTAAAATTGGCAAACATGTTTCAAAAGCATAAAGCTTCCTTCTTCAGTGCCAAGCAAGAAATGGAAAGAAACAAAGTGCCGGGAGAGTTTAAATAGCAAAGGAGCAAAAGCTAGGCCAATCAGGTGTCAGCGTGTGCCAAGACCTGATTTGGCGTTGCGTTGTCAGAAAATTTAAAAGCATGAAG
>JAXGGA010010626.1:0-46000 GCA_038373865.1 Uloborus plumipes | reverse complement strand
GCGTTGCTTTGCAAATAGCCACAGTAAAGACAGATGTTAAAAAAGAAGGTTAGAATAATGCTATAGGTTAAAAGCCAGCCCCCAGAGGGCGCCTAATTCAAATTAAAAAATGTAGAAAGTGATGTATCCTGTAGGATTCATTGCCAAACTAAGGTTTAACATATCCGAAACGTAAAGCTCTCTACCGTTTACTCAGTGCCAGTTTAGCTGAAAAACTTAACACACAGGCAGACACACGTGACATAAGATGACTCTCCAACAAAAAGGAGCCACAATTTATGTCGAGAAACCTATTACTTTCGATTTAATAATCCGCTTCTATATGGAACAAACGATTTGTAATAATATTTTCATTAGTCCACAATTATGAGAAAATATTACTTAAACAATGCACATTCGATTTATTGAAAACGGGAAAATCGAGTTATAATGGTGAAATAATCAATACTAAATAGATTAACGCATTGAATATCGAAAATAAAATCCATTTATAGCGAAATTGTCCCCCTTGATTATGTGTGACTCGCATTTACTAGTAAATCTTATCAAAGAGATGGCCCTTTAAATCTCGAAAGATCTGCATGCAGCTAGTAAAATTTTATTAGTCGGTAAATGAAGATTGAAAGTTTTATCCACTTAAATGAGAAACTGTTTACTTAAAAGAGTCAACTTTGTGGATTTAATGGATTTGATGCATTTTATTTACACTTCATTTAAAGACAAAATTTGTGGAATTAAAAAAGGTCTATCATATAATAAGTGCATATCGTCTTTAATTTTCAACTTTACAGCAAAATTTAGGCAAAATTCTGAACGAAAATTTGCTTTAGAATTTGGATAGCAGTCAGATTATTTTGTACTAAAACAATTCTTACAATGATTGGCGAACAGGGGGTAAATATTTTGTTTCGGATTAAAAAGATATCCGAAGCAACGTCAACATACTTTTTGAAAACCATAGCAGGATATTAATATAAAAAGAAATATTTTGTACAAAAATTATATTTAGAATATTGGTCTCTGTTTCTAAGAAGCCTCTATAGTAAAAAGAGTGAACGTTTTTAGATAAACCAAACAATCTCCTTGAAATTTCCGATAATGATACAGAAAAATTTACAGAAAAACGTTTTTGAGCATTAAATGATATTTTTACCCCGACAGAGCCACTCAAACTTTCATCATTATAGGAGCATTATTCACCGAAAAAGTATCACTTAATTTCTAAAAATATTCTTCAAAAATCAGTATTCCACTTAAATAATATAAATTTAGTCTAAAAATATACTGGACAGTAAATGGGGGAATTACGATAAATTCTAAATACAATTGACCTTTTATCAATCGTCCGCATACGGTAGAAAATTAGAAAGAAGAGTCAAAAACCCTCATCCCTCTTAATTAGTGTAAAGCCTCTTTAAAAAAACCTCATTACAAAATTTAGGGTACAGGTCTAAAAGAAAAAGTTGCTTTAGGGTTTGGATAAGAGCCAAAATAGTCGCTACTGAAACAATTCTTACAGTTGTATTAGTTTACAAATATGGAAATTGTCAATAGAAAGAATTGCTGTGAATAAAAAAAATATAAATATTTCTGTGAATATTAAAAAAGTATTGCTGAGAATAAAACAGAGATAAAGATAATTTTAGAAAGTAATTCCAAACGACATAGTTATTTTAGGATTTGGGTAGCAGCCAAGAGGTACCCTTAAAAATAAAGAATACAGTCGACGCTCGTTATAACGACCACACGTTATAAAGACCATCCTAATATAATGACCGATGAGAAAACCCCCAACTGTATCCCAATAATGTCTATGTTCTATCTCTCATTGCGACCACTCGTTATAAGGACCGTTTTTTTGTAGGACGGAGATGGTCGTTGTATCGAGCGTCGACTGTATTTGTTATGCCATAGGCAAACGTGCAACAGGAAAAAAAATAGTAATTCAATGTTAGTAGACCAGCGATGTAATTCAACAATTAAAGTAAATATTTTATATATCTCAAGCTGCTAGCTAAATTTATTTTACTTCTTCTAGAGTTTGTTTTCATTTGCCATTTATTTTAAGCAATAAGTTAAAAATAGAATTGTTATGAAAGGCAAAACATAATGTTCCCGGTCCTTTTATCATAAGCAAAATTCTTTTTGAAATAAAAGTAGAAAAAATTGTCTTTTTTTATTGCTATCATTATTATAATTATTTATTTATTTATTTAACGTAACAACGTCAGATCCAAGCTAAGTTTGTTTCCACTGCCGTTGGCGTCAATCGATTGTCATGTTAAACTAAGTATGGTAATATAATTATGATTTTCATTACATTAGATCGTTTTTCGTTTGCAACTCAACCCCAAGTGGTAAACGAAATCTCTTCTGTAGGAAAAAAAAAACAGAAAGTTCGGAACATAAATAATGATTAACTTTTAGAGAGAAAAAATGTGTTATTTACCCTCTGTGAGTTTCTAGCTTTTGTTTTGGGTTTGGGCTAATTTTCTGTTTTGTCAATTAAATTGTTTCAACAACAGAGTCTCCCAAGGCATAAATTTAAAAAATAAGTCGTTTGGTATTTTTTCGCTTTCGGAGTGTCGGAATGGTGTGAATCGTTGTAACATGTATTTAAGCAATAAAGTTTTCCAAAAACTACTGCATTATAATATTACCTCCGTTAATTTTAACTTCAGGAGTACAGTTTGTATTTAAAGGCAGGTACATTTTTCGCTATGAATTAACTCATATCAATACTTAACTGTAACTTTTTTAAAAGCTAGTTTAAATGATTCATTTACAAAAGATGTACTGAAAGAAACTTTAACATATACAAGAGCTGTTATAAGTTATAAAATAGCATACAATTACCATCAGCATAGAACCTGACTTGCATTATAATATTGACACGTAATTAGTAGCTCTGATAAGATAATAAATTTGATGTGCCCCTTAGGCCATTTTTGTGCAATTTTTACATAAAACAGAGAAAACAAATACGAAAAAAAATCCAACATTAACTGAAATTGCAAAAAAAAATTACTTCTTCCTCTATCAACCAAACCAGTCCATAAAATTTTGTTTGTTAACATAACACATCAAAAGCAATTCAGAATTCTCATTAACCTTAAGCGTTGTAAATGTTATAAAACATTGTTAGCAAAATATTCAACGCCTTAATTTGTGAGGAAAGCATGTATTTTTGCTACTACGTGTTATTTGTAAATTTTCATCACGTTAGCCTTCATTCTGAATGCAAACTTCAATTAACAAAATACAGAAATAAATATCTGACTTGAATGACTTAATGGATGGGAAACTTGTTTCGACTACTTAAATATATATTGTATGAAACTTTACGTTTCAAAGAAAATGCATCTGCTAAAACTGCTTTTTTTCTTAAATCTCTGAAAAAAAAAAAAAAAAAAAAAAAAAAAAGCCTTTATTTACCAATCGTTCTATAGTGATTTTTTAAATCTTTATTCATAAAAATATCAGAGTTTAAGGGGAAATGATTTTTTTTTTTTTTTTTGAAGCAATGTCTCAAAGAAGTTTGAATAGTTTTGTTTTTAATACGATACAATGTGCGACAGATTTAAAATCTAAATTTTCTCTAAAATGAATTATCGTTTCACTGGAGAGTAGGGTGGAGAAAAAAAGCTTTTTATTTTATTTTTTAAGCTGGTATGCGGAAAACGTGCCTTTTGTACGTAGTAACTATACTGCAAAATCACAATATTTTCTGACAATTTTTTGATCTCCCTTCGCCTTGCTGAAAAATTGGCATTTCGAAGTTTTATGCCAAAATACTGCATTAAAAGACTTGGTAGGGCACTTTGATTGTCCTACATTTTTTTTCACCTTTGCATCGATGTTACTAAAATTGACATTTTTAATACTTCACTTTAATTTCGGTGGATGGCATTAGTAGTTATTAGAAAAATAGTAGGTTATTTTCCCTCCCGTTATCGTTAGTTTTACAGCAGCCTTCCTGTAAGTGTAGTAGATTTATTCAAAGGTTAGTTTCTGTTTATATATTGATGGGTTTTCATTTATGACTTTGTAACTAGATTCAGTCTGAATTCAACGCGGCTTATTATATTATTGCTAATATTATTAGATAACACTATTGTTATTATATTACAATACGAAACTACGAAACCATAACTATTTCGGTTTCCTGTTAGATTGGAATCGAACTATTTTTAAGCTGAAAATCAATTTAAGTTGTATATTTGTTTTTCAAAGAGATATTTTCTACCATATGAATAATAAAATTGTTGTATAAATAATAATATAAATATATTTTGATTATTTATGAAATAATAAACATTACATTTGTTGTATAAATCAAATTGATTGCAGTCACAAGAGACGAAGTATCATGCGTAATATTTGGCTCTCCAAGAAACTTCCCGTTCAATACTCTTCCAACTTACACCGATGTTATTAAAAAATATATGCAACTACGACAAGATGGAAAATGGAAAATACCCACCATTATTTGATATATTGCACAAACTTTGTTATGATGTGAAAGAGAGCTGGCCAAAGATCTACCTTCCAATGGTAAGCACATGCGATTGAAAAACTGAGATCATTCCACAACAAATACAATGCGATCCTGAAGGTTTACAAAGGGAAAAAAGACAATATCAACTACCGACGCGGAGACTGACTGACTTTCGTAAATAAGCCAATAGCCTATTTGATCTCAGCAAATGTAAGTGCCTCGACATGACTTCAAACTGCAAATGCCTTAAAGAATTTAAAGTTCCGGCAAGGGAACGCATTTTTCTGCATGATCAAAGAGGACCAAGAAAGATTATAACCGAAGGTATAAATAATGGGGGACGGCGAAATTGAGGAGAAAAATTAAAAGAGGGAAAGCCATTCTCAGTCGAGTAAATAAGCTAAGTATCATACAGAGGAAAAATACATCCAATTTTGCCATACTGACAGTATCGAGGAAAAATCTCACTCTTTGGGTAGTGTGACAGATGACGGGTACATACCTGATGAAAAACTAATTGAGACTAAGGCAAAGAAAATGTGAAATGCAAGAAAAGGACAATCTCTCTACCTTCAATTGCTAAAGCTTGGGATCAGATCGGAGTCTCGGATATATATATATATATGGCTGCTGCATTGGCAACATCAGTTTTGCACGATGTTGGTCTCGTGTGGCCAATCGACAGATCTAAAGTAATAGATCGAAGTAAGATCTACATAGAGAAAGAAGAAGAAAAACTCATTGGAAACTCGAACAAAATGATAATCAGATTAATCAGGCTCATCGTGAAATAGAGGGAACACATTTTGATGGTCGAAAATAGCAAACTTGAACACAAGTAGTCGACAGTGACAGCAAGTACCACAGAAAACTCCTGACAGAAGGACATATACCATTGCAGAGCCAGGTTTTTCTTACTTCAGCCTCATTACTTCGACATCAAGCTTCAGCAAATACATTACTGAGGCAATAGTCTCTAGTTTCATAGAGAAGAATGCACAAATGGAGAGCGGGGGGGGTGTGATGGCATGAATGTGAACACAGGTACATAGAGCAGGTGTTATACGATAAATGGAGGAAACATTAAAGCGTCCTCTGCACTGGTTGTTATGTCTGCTACAGGACCACGGGGACTTCCTGGAGATATTGGAAAACGGCTTGCTACGTGCACAAATCTGCCTGTTACTTCCTTTGAACCCATACAGTTAATAGAGGAGCTGTGTCCAATCTAAACCCGAAGAAGTTAACCTCAGATCAATGCTGTCTACTGAAAATGTGCAATAGCATTAGCAAAAGTGTGAATGTAACTTTACTTTAGCATATAGAAACCCTAGTTGCATAAATCACTCACGATGGATCACTATAGCCAATTGGGTTCTTAGATTATATATTAGTGAATTGGAACGGTTGGAAAATTTAAAAACTTGAAGTTTCCAAATCATACTCAAGACGTGGACAGGTATGTTAAGCTGGTCACAGACAGCTCGAGATGGGTTCGTCCGTACTGGATTTGCTTTGCGAGAGCCAATGCCGAAATTTGAAATAAAACGTGAATTTTCGCATTTCACTTTGTAAATATTTGTCACATTTTAATGTATTTTTGCATTTGTGATCTATTATTTTATTTAGTAGTTTGATAGTTTACTGCATTAATTATTATATTTATGATCTTTTGTTGTGCTTGCAGCTGGCTAAACTGAAAAACAGTTTGTCTGATGTATAGTCAATTTTTTGCATAATGTCACCAAATATTGCAAAATAAAAGGCCGCGAAGGGAGATCAAAAACTTTTTCAAATCTCTTCAAATTTTCACATTCTGTTTTAGTGACCAAATGGCACATTTTGACACATCAAGCTTTGAAATTCAAAAAAAAGTTTTTTTCGGGCATTTTCGCTCCACCCTGGGTAGTCAGATGTTTCTGATTATTTTGTATGCAGATCAATTGTACGTTTTCGAAAAAAAGAAAAAAAAAAGAAAAAAAAAACGTATAGACCAAATTATATACTGAAATTTAAAGCTGAGAAATTTTTTTCGAGAACTTTTTATTTGACAAATATAAATAGAGTAATTTAGATGCTCTGACTAAAATAGGTATATTGAGAGATCATTCAGATAATGCCTTTTTTGTACGTATTTAGCAATTATTTAAACCTTTTAAGTACATTTGTCATTTTAAAAAATAATGTTTAAATTAATGCATAAATATTTTAAAGCTTAAAAATAAACGTTTTCTGTGAACTTTATTGCTTACTGAAGACGTTAAAAAAATTATTAACCTATTAAGCGCCAAAGCTCCCATTGCGGGAACATCTACTTTTATTTTTTTTTCTCTAAAGAAATTTTAGTTATTGAGAAAAGAACTATTCCATGTGAATTTCAACAAAACGAAGTATATTATAAAAAAAAAATCAGTAGATTCTGTGAATTTTATATATTTTTCCTCATTTTGCCAAAATAGGGAACTTTGCTTTTTTCACGAAAATGTAAAAAACTAAAAAAAACTAAGTCAATGGATTTTAAAATTTTTTCAAGTGCTCTGCATATTTAAAGCAGATAGTCCAACAAACAACATATGAAAAAACCGGAACGAAACGATTCATTTAAAGGCATGCTAGAAGCCCTAAAATGTCTTGTTCCCAGAAAGGGAGCTTTGGCAGGGAGGGACTAGGATTTGTGTACGCGCGCTGATAATGAAGAAAGGAATGCTGCTAGGCACAAAGGGGTAACCTGCGTCACGAGGCACGTGTACCCCTTTCTGGGTTTTTTGAAAAAGAATTCTTTGAACTGTAATTTGTGAATGTTACCACTAATCTGAAGATAGTTAGACTGAGATTGGTATTATATTTTGTTCTCCTGCGGAATTTATTCTTTTTGGCGGAATCAGCTCTTTCGATTTTTTATATCTTTACCTATAAGAAAAAAATGCCTGTTGAGTTTTTAATAGTGCAGCAAGCTTTGGAGTATTTTAATACTATAGACTCTGATGAGTATTCAGATGAAGGAATTAATGTTATATGTTTCCCCCCTGATCTAACCTTGTAACAGATGATGAGGATGTTGCTGAAAATGAAATAGCTCTAAATACGGATTTTCCTAAAGTTGTGTGTGGAGAAGTTGAAGTAACAGTTAAAAAGAAATTAAAACGAAAAAATAAAAGGTCCTTAAATTCTAGAAAAAGAAAGATAACTTTACTAGCGGAAACAGAATGCAATGAAGACGGTGCAAAGTCATGTCATTATTTCAATGATGCCGCAAATAATGATACCATACTTGATATGGACACTCCAAAACAAGGAGAAGCTGAAGTTTCTATTAAAAAGGGTCAAAAAAGAAAAGTGATATTTCCTTTAAAACCACAAAAAAAAAAAAAAAAAAAAAGAAATATCCGTGAAAGCAAAAAAGCCAGAAATAAGTCAAAAGAAACCATTTATAATTTTCGTTTATTTACTTTTAGTATTTCTCTTTTTCACGCGCAATGTAAATAGCTCTCATTTTGGAAAAGATTATACACATACATATGCATGAATTTTTGTGTAATTGACCTAAAAGTACAAGAATATATAATATTTAAAACGCGGTTCTTTTAAAACGCGGTAGGAAAAAGTAGAAACGGAACCGAACGCGGTGGAAACGCATCTGAGACAGCGGATGATTTTCCCCTACAAAAGCGCCAAAGCTCCCATTATGGGAACAAACTATAATTTCTAAACGGTTCAACTTTTTTTGAAAATTTCAACTGCGCTGTACTTTAGATACATACCTTACATGAAAAAAGTTAAATCTTTTGAGATTTTTTATGTATTTCACATAGCGGCGTTTAATGGGTTAAGAGACATTTTATAAATGTTCCTTTGTCTTTTTTCTGTAAACAATTTGGAGTTTCAAACATTAACCGCTTCCAGAAGAGATTTAACTACTTTTAATAGAAGAACTAATGCCGCTAAAAGTAACATTTTAAAGGAAAAAACTAAATATGTTCCAGTTTCGGTCTCTCTTTCAAGAAATTTATTAATGTATATTTGAGCATGCTGGGAATTCATGACTTATTGTCCAATCTGATTACACTTGGAACTGGTTTGCAGCAACTGAGTTTCGTGTGATAAAAGCTTAGAAAAGGATTACTGATAATTACACCACCAAAGCTTTCCAAGTAGTTTAAATCTTTAGAGCCGTATTCATCGAAACTAACTCATTTGCATAACATTCTACGATATGTTTCTAAAATGCAAAGCTTCGTTTACTTCGAGCGATGTTTAAATATTTAACTAAAATAATGTTCTTTAAATGATGTATTTAACACAAAATTAACGTCGTTATAAGTTTGTATGTTCCACAAACTAAACAAATGGACTTAATACCAAATTTTCTTGTTGAGTTGTTCCGATATTAAACGATTATTTAATGCGATTGCAATGTATGGTACATTTTTATGCATATGGCACACCGCAAATGCAAGATTATTATTATGTTTTTTAACATTAAAAGAAATTTATTTTTGAAATGATTTTTAAAGTATTGATTATCTTCTGAAATGTCATTTATTTTTTAAATAAACCCGGAATTCTTTGAAACCTCAAAACACACGTTTTTATGTTTCTTTATTTTATTTTTTATTTTAGAAATTACTTTGAAGTTAACGTACAGAAAATTATACCAGTTGAAAACAAATCAAGCAAAAGTGAAAAATATAGTGAATGTATTATAAATTATTTTGTAAAAAAAAAATGCAAAGTGCATCTTTTGGCACCATGAATATGGTTCTGAAAAGAATCCATAGGTTTTAAACTTAAAATAGCGTTTAGACGGACAATAGTATGTACCTTATTTTGCATTAGAAATATCACACCGTCAACATACTTTTCAGTTCTTTAATTTGGGTTATTAATACCCCCCACGAGTACAAAAACATTCTTTTTACGTTCAAATGCATGTACGACAATAAAGTGGCACATTTTGAATTTTCAAAAAAAAAAAAAAAAAAATATGTCAAAATAATATTTATTTAGTAAAAGTAGGAACATTTTTGACAGTTTCAAAATGATCAGGCATTTGGATAGTGCGGATTCAGATTTGCGACAAGAATAAGGATTTACATCTAGATGAGTGCGCTTCTTATCGCAGTAACAAATGAAATAGAGTGGAACAACTGCCGGGAAAGAGTGATTTAGATGGCGAGACCTAACAGACCGTAAGTGCAAAATGATGCTACTCGGCGTTGTCATCGAAAGCAAAAGAAAAAAAACGCATAAGTAAATGCAGGAAAAGTGGAGAAATTTATTTTCACACACGTACGCAAACTAATAAATAAATACGTAAGTAAACCCATTATGATTAAGCACTGGGTCGTTCTAATGACACATATTCAAAAATTTATTTCAGTAAAACTTTATAGTTATTTATATCCCGAAGTGTGTCCGTGTTTTCCAAATTGAAGTAAGCCATCCTGTAAATAATTACAAAAATAATAGCGGTAAGTTCTAGGAAATTTTTATAATCCGGATATTTTTTTAATTCAATCCAATAGCCTCTTCTTACAAAAAAGGCGTACGCTGTCAAAAGTTAGCCTACCCCACCTCCCTTAAGTTGGATCCTGCATGATGGCATGATCGGTGCTTATCATTATATTATGCTTGCATTATCAATACAATACATATTTGTTTTCTATATGCGGTGAATTTAATCGAGTTTTTGTCCTGTTTGACGGTTTTTGCTTCTTGATTCTTCAATACTTTAGGGACATTTTGATAGACTTTTCATTTATTTTATTAGATTTTTGTTCTTTATTTGCTGAGATTTCTTGATAATCCCTTTTGCATAAACTACGGCACACTGCACTTGTTCCGCAATGCAATTTCCATTTCTCCCAGGTGCCGTTTCTTTAGAAAATGTGTGTCTTTGAAACCATAACACAAATGTTTTCCGTTTATTTTTGTTACCATTGTAATTTAACTGGTAAATAAAACTTACGCTGGGCTATTATGTTTTCTTAATTTAAACTTGCTATATGTAAAACACAGTCGTTCACCTAGCCTAATAAACCTTCTCTGTAATTATGAGGTGTGAGAAACTCATACACTAATTGTATTGAAAAAAATTGAAGTATTAAAAAATGATAAAATCTTGAATTTATGATCAACACAAAATAGTTTAATTTCTATGCAAAAGATTTTTTTTTTCAATTTTATTTTTTTACAGTATTTTACATAATATAAAAGAAGTAAAGATTAATTTTAGTGAAAGCGTATAAATACCTGTGTTAGTTTAATCATTTCTTGCGTCATTGTGCTATTAAATTCACTCAATGCAGTGTACATAATTATTTTTATTGCATTAAGAGTTCAAATAGGAAGAGTAACTTCTTTATTTTCTTTTTAATATGAAAAACAAACTGAAAGTAGCCAAAACGGCGCTTATGAATATCAAAAATATTGTTGTCATCAAAAGAATGAAAATGACTTGTAAGAAATAATATCCGCTCATCTTTATTTGCAAAATTTCTCAGAGACGAAATGTTTTATTCATAAGCCAAATAGGTTTCTCTGCAGCTGTGTGACACAAGAGGTATTTCATTTCAGTTTTCTAGCCATATAATGTCAAAATGTATTATTTTCTGATATGACGCGCATTAAACGTTATCCTCCCGCATTTTTCAATGCCTACTGTTTGTTCACTTTCTCAGTATAAATATAGCTTGTGTGTTCAAATTTTTAATCCTTAATAAAATATTTCTTTCCGTCAAGTTCAAACTTTTTCGGGACTTTTTATCGTCAAGTTCAAATACATTTTTTGAAAAATGTTGCAGTGGATGATACTCGATGGTTAAGCAGTTTTCTCAAAATCAATTCATTAATTTAATTTAATTAATTACATTTAGTTGTATTTTATGAAAACCGTTGACGTGATATTTGTAGGCTGGTGAAAAACAGTAGATAAATAATGTTAATATTCAAATGTCTCGTGGGGTAAAATCCTTTTATTTTATTAAACAATGCGCTGACTTGGATTTTCCATTTAAATTGGATAACTATCACTTAAAAAAGTTACTTTTGTGACGAAAATGGTCTAAGTCAAATGATTCAATCATTTATTACTTTACATGTGACTGAAAAATGTACCAAATCGCAAATTAGAGTTAAGCTTTTCCATTTCACCTGAACTGCTTACCCGCTTTGGGCCTAAACCAAAATTGTAATGATAATGATAATTTTCGATCGTTCTTTGTTAATCTACCAATTTTTGGCCACTCTCTCCTATATTAAGAGCCATTATTTTGAAATTCAGACAAGGTGTGGCAGTGACCATTTTTGATTTTCCTCATTATTTTATATGTCAAAGTAGGTCATGAGAAATGAACATTCTGAAGTTTGCAGCCCCCAAAAAAATTTTGTTCGCTCGGTAAAAATTCCCAAAGTTTGATGTTATGCAGCGCTTTTTTGGTAAAACGGCTGAAAGACACATTTCAGTGCGCTGTAGTTTTTTACAGAAACGCCACCCCATGGTTATGTTTACATTTATTGATTGTACAATGTGTAGTTATGAGGACCCCATAGTTATTTGGGTTGGGGTGTGTTTCTTTCTTCAGTTAAGGGGCCGCAAAGTATGGTTTTTAGACCATTTTCGCTCGACTTTGAACTGCGTTATTTCCCCCCTAAAAGCAACCCCCTAAATTTTTTTAACATATACTGAAAATTTATACTATGAAGAGAATATGTGGTACGAAAATTGTTTATTATTTCATTACTTTAAAAAGAAAAAGACTTAGACATTTTTCAAATTTTCAAAATTTGCGGTTTTTTGATCGCATTTAACTCAAAACAGCAACTCTAGGAAAAAAAAGCTTTTATGGATTATGGAACCTACAGATGTGTAGAATAACGTAAAAAAGAAAGTTGCGTGGGGTCTCGTCTCGTTTTCAAGAAAATATTTTTTTTGTAGCTCATTTTAATGTTTTTTTCTCATAGTAAAATGTGTCCATCCAGTAGGTCAAATCTGCTGAAACTCTAAGTATATAGTAATGATACATTAAAATTTGTATAGGGAAAGAGAAAAAGACTAAAAACACTTAATTTTGTCAAATTTTTTAATAATTTCTAGTTTTTTAATTGCAATTAACTCAAAAAACGTGAAATCCTGAGACTATTATTGAATGCACACGTTACTAGCTTTGAAATATTGGAAAAAGTAAATTCGGTAAAGTATCTTCAGATGTATTCTAGTGGGAGGTCACCTCACAGTGACCTCCCGAAAAATTTCATAATCGAAAAATTTTGCTGATGATTCGGCAAAGTTGGAAACAATACTGCAACATTGAACTTTTCTATTTATTTATTTTTTACATGTTATGATTATTTTTTTATATTATATGATACCTACATATGTGTAAAACGACGAAAAAAATAAATCGGCCAGGGGTCTCTTCTAGTTTTACAGAAAAAAAAATGTAGCAGATTTTAATGCGTTCTCCCGTAGTAAAATGTGTCCAGTATGTAGGTCAGATCTGCTAAAATTTAAAATATATGATGATAATTTATATATGTGTGTATAATAATTTTTGAGTGTATATTAATAGTGAAAAAGAATCACAGCACTTAATTGTGTCTAAATTTTTAGAACTTTTAGCTTCTTATTGCAATTATATTAAAAAACAATAAATCGTTACTGAGGGAATTATTGAATTTACATATTACTAGCTGGCAATGACTGGAAGTATTCGAGAAAGTAAATACTGTGAGGTATTTTTAGAGGCTCCCCAATGGGAAGTCAAAGGAGGTCACTGTGACCTCCAGAGAAATTTGATATTCGGAAAATTTTTATGAAGATTCGGCAACTTTAGAAACAATACTGCAACATAGAAATTTTCTATTTATTTATTTATTTTTTACATGTGGGCTTGATCGTATTTTATCATTCGGAAAAATTGGGAAATTCCTTTGGCAAATTAAGAACATCTTCTTGAGAAGTATAAGATACTCATGGGTACTGGAACTTAAATTTTAACAGAATACGATCAAGCACACGTGACAAAAATGTATCATTAAAAAATCTCAATGTTGCAATAGCTTCCAAATTTTCGAATCGTCAGCAAAATTTTTCGATCATGAAATTTTTCGGGAAGTCACTGTGACCTCCCACTAGAATACATCTGAAGAGACCTCACCGAATTTATTTTTTCCAATATTTCAAAGCTAATAATATGTGCAGTAAATAATAGTCTCAGGATTTCACGTTTTTTGAGTTAATTGCAATTAAAAAACTAAAAATTAAAAAAATTTAGACAAAATTAAGTGTTTTTAGCCTTTTTCTCTTTCCCTATACAAATTTAAATATATCATTACTATATACTTAGAGTTTCAGCAGATTTGACCTACTTGATGGACACATTTTACTATGAGAAAAAAGCATTAAAATGAGCTACAAAAAAAATTATTTTCTTGAAAACGAGACGAGACCCCACGCAACTTTCTTTTTTACGTTATTCTACACATCTGAAGGTTCCATAATCCATAAAAGCTTTTTTTCCCTAGAGTTGCTGTTTTGAGTTAAATGCGATCAAAAAACCGCAAATTTTGAAAATTTGAAAAATGTCTAAGTCTTTTTCTCTTTAAAGCAATGAAATAATAAACAATTTTCGTACCACATATTCTCTTCATAGTATAAATTTTCAGTATATGTTAAAAAAATTTCGGGGGGTTGCTTTTAGGGGGGAAATAACGCAGCTCAAAGTCGAGCGAAAATGGTCTAAAAACCATACTTTGCGGCCCCTTAACTGAAGAAAGAAACACACCCCAACCCAAATAACTATGGGGTCCTCATAACTACACATTGTACAATCAATAAATGTAAACATAACCATGGGGTGGCGTTTCTGTAAAAAACTACAGCGCACTGAAATGCGTCTTTCAGCCGTTTTACCAAAAAAGCGCTGCATAACATCAAACTTTGGGAATTTTTACCGAGCGAACAAAATTTTTTGGGGGGCTGCAAACTTCAGAATGTTCATTTCTCATGACCTACTTTGACATATAAAATAATGAGGAAAATCAAAAATGGTCACTGCCAAAATTTCCCTTTTTTGTTCGATTTTCAAAATAATGGCTCTTAATGCAGCAATATTTAATATAATTAAAAAGCAAAGAAAAATAGCAACAGAAAGCGTAAAGAAAAAAACTTAAACGAAGAAATTAATGCAAGAGCTTTATAACAAATTAGCGCTATCACTTTTTTTCCGTCTCTAAATTATTAACCCATTTTCGGCCAAAGTTGCGTATATGCAACATTTCATTAAACATTTTTTTTAACAAATGCTGTGACAAATATGTTTCATTACTTTTATTTTTATGTTATTTTTAAGGATTTTGAAATCATCTATAAATTATCAGCAATTCAAGTGGGTCAAACATTTTGAGTGCAGAAATTTTCAAACGGTGCAAGTTTTTAACTTGAAATGGTTATTGTCAAGTTCAACCTTTTAAAATTGTACAATTTATCCACTTGAAATTAATCATATGCTTTTACAATGGCTTAAAGATGCAAGTTTTGTTAATCAAATAAAATTTAAACAAATGTCGTTCAACGTCTTAAAAACCTTTGCTCGAATTTAATGTTGCGTTAACGCATCATTGGCCGAATGCATGAAAAAAATACAAAAGTTGAAAATTTGGATTTTATGCAGGTAATCTGAGTTTTATTGCAAATTATGATTGTTTTACTTGAATTTAACTAATAGATAATCCTAAAAATGTTTATAAAAGGAAAGACAGTAAGATTTGGATTCAAACTTTGATGTTTGTGCCATGAGACGGATACCTTTCTCAATTTATTCCATATGGATGGGCTGAAATCAGCAAACAAAAACTACCGTTATGAGCAAGTGTCATTCTGAAATTACTGATTGTTGTACCAAAACCTACAATGTACAAAATATATTTTGATAACTTTTTTTCTGATGGTTTATTTGAAATATACTTATGGTTTTTTTACAGGTGGAACAGCTCGTAAAAATCGCATTTCTGGTTGTGTACTGGAAGAATCCAAAGATATGAAGAAAAATCTCGTGGTTCCTATGATTTTGCATTTAATAAGGATGCGGAAATATGCTCTACCAAACGGAACGACAATGCTGTAATAAAATTTTTCACTAGTAATGGTACCATTTTCCCACTTGTAAATGCTAAACGGTATAGTCGCAAAGAAAGAAAGCATGTTATCATTTCACAACCGAACGTTATTTCGGATTATAATAAGCATACGGAAAATGTTGACGTACATGACAATGCCATAGCTAATTACCACCTAAAAATGGAAGGTAAAAACTGATGGTTACCACTATTTACAAACATTATTGGCAGCGTTACAGTGAACTCATGGAAGCTGCTTAGAATTTCTACAAACACAAAAATGGCACTTATAGACTTTAGATCGTATATAGCGATTACCCTATTGAAATCGGAATGCAAGGATAGTCCATCTGGGGGGAATGCAGTTCAAATCACAGCTCTACTGAAAGAAATACGTACTGATAGAATCGGACGTGTAATAAATGAAGAGAAACAAAAAGTCCGTAAATGATGCAAAGTGTGTAAAAACCAAACGATTTATTTGTGTCCAAATGCCAAATACAATTACATCCAAATTTTTAGAACTTTTCAATTCAAAAATGTAAACATTTCACTAGTATACACTGGTTCGAATAAATATAGATTGTACATGGATTAGGCCAATGATGCGTATACGCAACATTTTATTTTATTAATAGAATATTATATTTCATGCACAAAACTTTTTTTGTGTCTTAATGAATGTAGTTCAAGCATATTTGAATAAAAATAATATGACATTTTTATAAAATTTCAATGCTCGGTCCGGAAATGGGTTAGTTCGGTATGTTTGAAAATACAAAACAGCTTAACTATTACATGCAATAGTCAAATAATGTAAATAAAAAATTTTGCAATCTTTTTGTTTGAATAGAACTGCATAACACCGGAAAAGAAATACAAGAAAAAAATAGAAAAGAATAAGAAAAAGAAACTTTAGACTGCATTGCGAAATTTTCCTCCAAGACCGTATTGCAAATTCGCCCACGATTTCAGCTTTTGGTTTCCAGAGAGAAGATATAATTTAGTAAATGTCTTTCATCACAAAATCGAAAATCGAATGGGTCGAATGACTTAACGATTTCCATTTGAGCTCTGTTAGAAAATGTGATGCTTGTTCTAACAGCTTAATGTATTTTTTGTTATTCGTTTCTTAACTGAAATGTGTATCAAGAAAATGTAATTTTTCATTATTGTAATATTACTGCAAGTAAATAACATACCAAAAGAAATGTGCAAAAATAGGAATATTTTGTATTATTTTACGGTAACTCTCAAACAAGAAACGACAACAAAGGCCCTCATATGCACGTTTGTCAAATCAGCAACATTATTTTATCAAAAGATTATGCTCTGGGTACATTCACACTAGAGAACTATATTAACTTAATCCCGGATATATATTTTTTTTTTTAACGAAAAAGCAAAGTTTTGGATTTTGATCCCGTTTGTGTTATTTCTTGCATATTTTCTTTGATTTAAATGTCATTTGAAAATTTTTATTTGTAGTAAAAAGTAATCGAATTTGATATCAGTAGTCATCAATTTTAAGAAGATACAAATTTGGTTAAACATTCATTCGTTAGCTATATTGCGAGAATACGTAGTAAAATTTCCAATCGCTTTATTAGCGAGGTGATTATGGTGATTAAATAAAATGCCATGTATTTGTATCAATATTTTTTTTTTTCAAAATTATATAACGTCATATTTTATACTCTAAAACCTTTTAATGAGAAAACGAAAAAGAAACTAATAAAATCAAATATGTTTTATCCACCATCTATTCATTTCAGATCCCATTCAAAGAATTTAAAGCCATTAAAAGTATCATTACTTATTTCATTAGCATTTATTTTTCACACAAAGTGAATCATAATAATAGGATTTATAATAGGAAAGGATAGGAAAAAGGAAGCTTTAAGAGAACGAAGAAAGTTAAAACAATAATACAATCACATTTAACGAGCAATAACCATAATGTTTTATGATATCAGACAATTAAATGTTGGAGCCATCAGTGTTTTAAGAAACGCGTTCAACTAGAAAAAAAATTATCGCTATCGGGTCGATAAAGTGTGGAAGGCAAAAATCGTCTTCCAAATCCATTTCTTTGTTCCATCTGAAGAAAAGAAGACTAAGGACTGATGTGTAGAAAGAAGGACTATCGATTGTAGATGATTCCTTCATGATCATAATACATCGCTTAATTATTGATTAACGATAAAAAAAAATATTGGCCCACATTATAAACTTTTGTTGAAAAACGATTGGTTGCATGCAGTCTTAAATGCCTATGAAAGTTTCATTATTTGCTGTTTTACTGTTTTCTGAGTTGAAAAACATACGATTTCCTACGCATAGAAAAAACGAAACAATACTGTGAGGAATCTCTCTGAAACATGGGATGAAGTTGTCAAGCGAAATTAATATTTAACATCATAGCATGAAAAACGTGAAGGTTAGGACCATCTTAGAATTTTTCAAAAACAAAAAGACTCAGTAGAATTGTTTGAATAATTCTCTTCTAATTCTAAACAGTCCTTCAGATGGCGTTTCTGTATAATACTACGATGTACTTAATTATGAATTAATCATTACCCCTCTTATAAGCATCTTATTGTAGCTGTTCCATTAATTCTGTAAAAAAATAAACTTCTCAACATCAAAATCGTAGGCAGAGGCGAAAAAGAAGAGAATGATGTTTTTCTTACAAATAAGTCATAAAATAAAAGATTTCTAAAAGAGGTGAATATTAATGATACAACATTAAGATACAATCTAAGCTTTGTACTGTACAACCATCATAAAGACTGGTAAGGATATATGCGCGTTCTGCGGGTTTTCAATCTTTAAAGATATTTTACAAACAGTATATACACGAGTTTTTATGAACAAATCTAGATGCCTACACCCCCTTTTACTGGCATTAGGTATAAAAAAGAATATCTCTGAGAAATCTAAACCAGTTCAAAACCCTCAAATTGTTCGTTTTTTCTATCTCGTATGGAAATCGCGTAATCGTTGTTCAACTCCGAAAACATAAAAACAGACAAATATAAACCGGCATAGCGTCTTCAAGACAGCATCAAAAAAGTCGTTCCTTTCTACCACCAGTTTGTATAATGCGTGGACAATATATTTTTCGTCTGATTTATCGTAATCAAGAATTAACGATGTATCAATTATGATCCAATTGCGATGAATCAGCTACAATCGATAGTCCTTCGTTTCTACACATGAGTCCCTTTGTCGGTCCTTCCTACTACTTCATATGAGACACTAAGAAATGGAGTTTTGGAAGACGCATTCTTTTTGCCTTTCCACTCCTTATCAGACCAGATAGCGATTATTTTGTTTCTAGAGTTAACGCGTTTTCTAAAACACTGAGAGGCTCCACTGTTAGATTGTCTGTCTTCATACAAAACGATTCTATGAGGTATTATTGCTTCGTTAAAAGTGATTGTATTTATTTTTCTTCAACGTTCTTCGTTCTCTTAAAGCTTTCCTTTGTCTAACCTTTCCTATTATAAATCCTATTTATTCATGACTTATCTCAACTTTGTGTTAAAAAATAAATAGCTAAAAATAAAGTAATAGACTTTTATGGCTATCTCTTAATTCTTTGACTGAGGGAATGAAATGAATAGTATGGTAGGACATAAATCATATTTGAGTTTGTAGTTTCTGTCTTCGTTTTCTCATTTAAACAGGTCTTTTTTATGACAGTATATAATATGAACGTTATAAAAAGTTCTTCGTGACAAAAAAAAAATATTTGATACTAATTCACATGGCCCAATTATTTAATCACCATCATGCACCACGCTAATAAAGCGATTGTAGTCGTAGACATTTTAGTCTACTACTGTCTCGACAAAAAGATGTCAAACGAAATGTACATGTTTAACCAAATTTGCTATCTCTTAAAATTGGATGACTACTGATTTCAAATCGATTACTTCTTTACTACACAATAAAAAAAATTCCAATGACAATTTAAATCAAGAAAATAAGCAAAGAATATAGCACAAACGAATCAAAATCTCAAATCTTCGCTTTTTAGTATAAAATAAAAAAATATATATCCGGATTAAGTTAATATTTTTGTTATCTCTAGTGTGAGATTACCCAACTTAATCTTTTGAGAGCGAATAAAATAGAAGGTCAGACTAAGATTTGACCAAACGAGCATAAAAGAGAAGCATTAGAGTTAGAGTCGTTTCTTGTTTGAAGAGTTGACTCGTGTAAAATAATAATAACAAAGACAATTCTATATCTTATGCACATTTCTTTTGAGTATGTCTTATTAGTTTTATTGCAGGAACTATTACAATAACATGAAAAATTACATATTCTTTGAAGACACATGTCAGTATATGACAACAATATCAAACAAATCAATTAACTTTAAACAAGCATCATCAATTTCTCTAACACAGGTCGTCTAATGGTTAATCGTTAAATCATTCTGACCCATTCGATTTGTCGCATTTTGTGATGAGCAACATATTTACACTAAGATATTCCAAAATCTTCCTCTGGAGAACAAAAGTGCTGAAATCGTGAGGAGCGTAATTCAATCTACCGGTGTCTTGGAGGAAAAATTTCGCAATGAGCAGTTCTAAAAGTTCTTTCTTCATCTCTTTTTACTATTTTTTTGCTTGTAAATTTCTTTTCGAGATATGTTTATGCATTCTAATTCTCACATAACAGAATCAGATTGACATAAATTCTATTCTTATTGTGCACAAATATTGACTATTGCATGTAACTTTTCAAGTGTTTTATAGATCTTGTTTTGTATTTTCAAACATACCGACACATAAACAAATTCTTTTCCGGACCGAGAGCATTGAATTTTTATAAAAATTCATATTTATTTTCTTTTAGTACAAATTATGCTCTAGAAGATACTACACATTCAATAAAGAATCAAAAAAAGTTTTCTGTGCATGAAGATAGAATATTCTACTTAATATTATAAAAGGTTCATAAAAACGCATCATGGCGCTATATCCATACAATCGATTTTATTATATAAATATCGTAATACCTCAGCAAGTTACTGTTATTAAAGGATCTTATAGAAAATGCCTAATGTTTGACATAATTTTTGAACATTGATAAAGAACTAGTTCTACTTAAAACTTAACCATGTGAGATGTAGATATGCTTATTGGTGCGGTAGACACGATCTTGGAGTAACACATCAGATGAAAATAAATTATATTTAATAATCTTTCGAGTTTGATATAATTAGTATTTAACACCATTTCATATCTGTTCTTATGCAACTCATCTTAACCCTGTGAACGTTATTCATAACTTACTAGGATATTCTCTTATCAATATCTTAATCTACACATTAACAACTGGATCCTATGTTGTGCTTTCTTGCAGTAAGTCGATTACATGTGAGTCAAAATAATATGTCATCTCTTTTTGGAACAATGCGTCATTTATCCCCCCACAAATCTTAAGACGGCCACTAGGAATATGAGTACAGATGTACATATCCTGTATTATACTGCAGCCACTATTTCCGCCTCCCGACATATAAATTTAACTATCGAATGCGCCTAATTGCAAAGATTCCTTAATAATTAGTAGAGAGCCTCTCTTGTTTTCTATTCTTGAGATATGTCTCTTGACGGGTATCAGAACAAAATTTCTCATTAAATACTTATAAATTAAATGATCATAATACTTGCGCGTGATAGATATTTCAACCTAAGATAAGAGCTTAACACATAACACGACACTTTCTTTTTAAGACCTTTATTTACACCACTATTAACTATTTGAGAGTGTTAGAAAATTATCAAATATGTGCATCTTCCTTTAAATCAGAAGACGTTATATCTACCTATGCATTACTAAAGTCATAATTAGTTCCGTATCCCTTTACAACTTGGAGATAAATATCTCTCGTAAAATACCGTTCTTGCTTTTCTCTTATTTGGATCTACTCTCATCGCGATCGCGACTATACCAGAGTTGATATTTATTAAGAGTAGCGATCTTCATAATACTTCACAAAAAATTATAATTGTATAAACCTGTATCATATAGAACTGCAAGTGTAGCTCAGTATTTACTGACCAAGTGATTTTGGTACAGTAGGTTGCTTTTATCTCTGTGTCCAGCGCATCCCATTGCTGTCATATTAAGCTCTTTCTTTGAAGGAGACAAATTACATCCCAAACAAAAGTGCCCAAATGGCGTATCTTGGTGTCTCTCATGTGATACTGCTTTATCAGTTAAACTATAACTCTTGTAAAAAAAAGCACATACTAGAAAAAACAAAAATGTTTATAAACGTTCATAAAAAAGTACTATTATGAATGCTTGTCGTACATTAAAATAATGTGTATGGGGTTCTATATTTAGAGAAGATTAATAACGCAATACTAAGATCTACAACGTTTAAAAATTTAAATCTCCAGTGAACACTTGCCATTCTAAACGATAGCTGCATACATTAACTAAATTAGCGTAATATGATATGGTCATACGTGAATTATTCACATAGAGTTTATTAGTCGTTCGTATTTTTCACATGCCCGTATCATAACCTTAGTCCTATTAGTGTGTTGATAATTATTCAACGGAATTAAGAAATTTTGGATGCAATTTTAAAAGGCGCTATACCGTCTTACGACATCAAATGACACAATTGGCAAACAAAAATCAATCCTTAAATATGGTCTACACTGGTGCAATTACCAGAAAAAAAGTAGACTGATACTGTCATCGTCTAGATCACTATTTTTTGTGTATGTATTATGCAAACAAACACATCTTTTCAATAAGATATATTTCACTATACTAATCTATCTAGAGATTAAATTAGATAATTCTTTCATACAAGAATAATACCACTCTCAATTAGATCTCTCTACGTCTCGCTAATAATACAAAGATATACTAACAAGTAATTTAAAAATATCAACATCTGGCATACAATAAATACCTAAACCACACTTCTCTTTCACGAGTCAACATTGTGAGTGTATTATTTTTCTTCCATAAGCAATTGCTGGCTTCATAATTTGAATGTAATGTCGTTATTTTATTTAGAACGCATATTATTAACCCTCAAAGGCGCATTATCTTAAAATTAACGAGAGAGCCAAAATTGTTATTGTTCTAAGTACGGCGATTGAACGGAATACAAATTTAAGGGGTCAAGAAAATATTTTTTATTAAGACTTCTCAGAGACTCAAACAACAAGCTAAAATACTTTTGACAACCAATCTCATAGTTTTTTTAAATAAGGCACCCATTTGTAAACAGGTGGATAACTAATATCGTAACAATAATTTCCTACTCTTTAAATAAAGGTTGATGAATAACCTGGTACGGACGAAATAATCAAGAACTTACCAATGTTGCCCAACGTTAAATAAAGCTTTCTGCCAAAGCCCACACAATTTACGTGAAAATCGAAGACAATGATACAATATTCTCATATTTAAAGTTATGTACTGAATGTTATTACCACAATAATATCAAACACTAAAACACAATAACAAAGTAAATTCTATCAATCAAAAGATAGTCTAACTTGAAAACACTAAAGATTTTATTGTCATATGCCTACTATGCCAAGTCAATGGATTACGATTATTGTGTTCACTAACACGAATAGGTCACAAATTTTATTAAATGACCTGTTGAGGCTCGACAAGTAACAAGGAGTGATTAAATAATAATTAAAAGTTATTCAGAGAGTGATGTGAGAAGAGAAAAGCGTGAAATAATAGCGCTCACAAGTTTGTTAATTAATGCTTCTATACAGCCTCTTTTAAGCATTATCAATCATGTCTGCAATTCAGGTGTAATAAGGTTTTCTTTACAGTCTATTTGAATAAACCATGCTAGGTCTTCAATCATACTTGCTTTGCTCACACATAATTTCCATTCTCCAATATCTTATAGCTTTCTATCTTAATAGATAACATAATTACAAAAATTAATATCAGACGCCTATAAGTCTATGTTATAAAAGAGCACAATTCGTTATAAACAAAGTTTATGACAAAAATCGATAAAACAAAAAAAAAGAACCGAGATACATATTCTATAATGCCTTCTCTGATATTTTACATCTCTAGCCATAAAGTTCAATTTTGACTAATAATGATCAGAAAATCTACCCATATAATCTTGTATAAGGAGTGTAGATCAGTCCAACACACCACTAGCCAGATGTTAAAAACTGCCAAAATTGATTTCCTGTTTACGGGCGTCTGTCTAATTTATTATATCTTTTTGGTACAGTGCTTGAAAAGGTATAGTATACATTTTCATTCAGTCTAACAAATCTGCAGCGCTGAAGAAAGTTTTCAATCGTAGTCTTAATATTTTACCATATTACAATGTGAGCAAACACCACTAGACACACACGCTATTCTAGACCGCCAAAAAATATGAGATTATAATGTCATTACAATTTATTTAAGTTTGATTTCATAAGCGCCATTTATACATGTTGTATTTCTTCTAATAGCTAGACACACTCTTGACAAACCTCATTGGGGATAACATTCAATCTCTTCATTCCTTGATACCTAGGTGAAATAGAGCGTAAAATTCTAACTAGTGTTTAAAATTAAAATATATCTATTTAAGACTCATAAAAGTAGCGAAAAAAGCAACTTAATCTTGAACTGTAGCGCAGGTACAAAAAAAAGACTTTTATAATAGGACCAAATGTGAAAAAGAAGGTAAAATCATCTAACCCATCTGAATCTAGAACAGTTAAATAAGCAAACAATAACGAGTGTAAAATAAGTAACAAACAAACAGTAAAAATGGCGTTGTTGTAAGGACCGTCAAATATCTGTCCCATTCGAGTACTATTTCATACAATCAATAGATAATCTAAAAGCTATATTTCTATTGTCTAACAGCCATAACAGTCTTTATATGATAAACTAAAATTATCTCTATTATCATAGAATTCTCAATTAAATTAGTCACAAACACATATGATCTCTTCAGGGACCATACCGTTAGAGAGAACAAAATAACAAACATCTGACTTTCGCTGACAAACATGACTCCTACTCCGCTAAAGTATACAATGTAAAACATTTTTGCTTATACTGAGCAGAAAAGTTAAGATCTAAATATAACACAGACTGCTCACAAATCTAGAATATCGTTAATTATATTTCTCTCTTATTAAACGGAGTTATAATTTAGATTCCATTTCGCGCATTTTATCTCATACACAACATCTAAATAAACATATCCTTGAAAAAAAACCCTGAGCACTACTGTTAATATACTGTGCACCACATTATGTTTCTTAACCATATTTAAGCATACTTTAATGGTCTAAGCGGAAAAAACTACATAAAACTTTCGAGTGAGAGTGATCGCACGCACTTCTACTCGAACTCGTAAATAACTTATATCCTGAATCAACGCGAATTCCAACTAAGCAAAATATATAAAAACTTTATTGCTATGAGACCTATTCGTATGAATTACGTAGAGCACAACTAGACTATCCGGAAAAATCTTTCTCCAATTGCATACAATACATCTTCTCTGAGTACAACCTGTCAAATGCCTATGAGCGTCAATTTTAATATAATTCTGTTTAAAAAAGAAATTAATTGAAACCGTTTTACCACTAAAACGGCCGTATATATGCTTTACAACGATAATCTTTCAACAATAACCATCTTCCAAGCCAACTACTCACAGGGTTTAAAGGAGAATAATTGCTCTTCCGTGGTTACTCGAAACCGAATATGTAGTGTGTCCACAATACCAACTATTAAAATTCAATCCCAAACCCAACAAACTTTTCTACAAAATCCCGCAAACAATGACTGAAAGTGTATTTCTAATTAGGCAGACTCAAGTCCAACAACATTTCGAGAACCCACTTGTATAAGAATTTACAGATATAAGATCATGACATATTCAAAATTATGTAAAGAAACAACGATATTATCATCAGTTTAAAATGCTTCGCACAGGCGTACTTTCGGTTTATGTATTCAAAAGTTCTGACCGACAAATGAGAAATCTTTTAATCAGCCATGATAAATAAAAAATTATAGTGCCCGCAAACTATCATCAATTTACTAAAATAAAGTTACTGTCTGTCTGTCGGAATAAGTTCAATCCAGCTCGTACGATACCTTCTTATCCCATTGAGACTATAATCTACACAACGCCATTCCACACATATAACGAGCGGCGCGACACATATTTCTCTACGTACATGAATTAAAATCTCTCTAACACCACTACGATCCATTATATGAACCTATGACCTAATAGAGCCCAAAATAATTATCACCAAGAATTATAGTCATAAGTAATTTCTAACATCCCTTAATATGAAATCCGCCTTTAATAACTGCATCTTTATATGTTTATTTTCTAAAATATACTAATAAAGATTTCAGCTAAAAAAAGTACTTTAAGGCGATCTAAATTAAGTTGCTGCAGGTAGACAAAATTCTTTAATATCTCACTAACAGGCGTAAAACTATTATATCACTAATCTGGAGCCATCATTATTTTTCATTAATAACTCGTATACGGAGTAACTCATTAAGAAAAAACGATCACTTTCCCGTCACTAAATCTATTTATACTCTTCTTATTCTCTCATTCAAGAAGATCAACGAACTAATAAAATAAAAGATCTCCATCCTCAAGGCCATAATGAGTTTATTATTTTTCTAAACTCCACGATTACTTCTCAGACGAATTTTTACTATATTAAAAAAACGACAATAATTGTCAGAAATAATGGATTACAACTTCAGACTATAATAATTAAAGATAGTTAAACTGATACACACAATTACTATACATCAGTCTAAAAAAGTCAAAAATAAATAAATTAGAAAAAACAAGCTATCTCACAGACTGTGTATGTCAATTGTCCATCTTGCAAATTAGTTTTCCAACGACATTCGCGCATTCCTGAATTAACAGTTCACTAATATAAATTTTTCGATAGTTCATATAGACAGTGATTATTTGATCTTTCGCGTGGCAGAGGCCAGTTGAGCTCCCATGACACGGATGTGTATGAGTGACCCCTTCCAATCACATCGTTAAAACTCCAACCTAATTACAGAAAACATAACCAATACTGACTTAACGCCAAAAATACTATTTAACAACGCGCGCTAAAATATTACACATAATTTCTGGGTTCTCAATCATAATATTTCTTGTACCAAAATGCATCATGAAACGTGCATAAAGTAATGCATCTGCGCACTGTCCCTATTTTTGAGAGCGTTTTAATTATAGCGCTATATTACTAAATCTAAAAAATCTATAGAGAAGAATAACTAATGACAAAAATCATATGACAAACTAATCTTAAGGTTCGATTATTATTTAAGGCTTCTTACTTTGTAGTCATATCATCCATTTATGTAGATCCCAACTTACACAAACACAATCTAATTATCAATCATTGATGTATATCACTATATATTAACACTATAAAAAAGCTTATTCTAAGAGAGTATAAATCGAGCGGCTCAATTTTAATGCAACGCCATCCTGAGCCCTGTGATACGCGAGAGCCACAACAATTTCATAGGAAACTTATTCGTATACAATTTAAAAAAGCAATTCTCAACATTCGCGTAAAGCTAACATACAACTCTCATAATCTAAATGATTTAAATCCCAATGATGCGTTGAAAAATCTAAGCAAGACTCGAACAGATATAACCCCCCCCATTAAGAAACCACCTTGCAAACTTTTCTATCTTGATTGTCATTATTCTCCCATATCTCTGTGTATCTACTAAGTAATCACTTACAGAAGGATAGTGTCTCCCATTGTATCCCAGTACAAATAAGAGCAACTGTTTTTTCTATCAACAAACAACAAGAATTTGTACTAGAGATGTTTTACTGACTATCATGATAAACATCAAAAACATCTTGCGAATCACACAAACAAAAACAAACACTGCAGACAATTATTCTCTATAGAATAATGTGTAAAAAATGTCTATGAGTATTCTTTATATTCTCTTTTTCCTGTACACTACAACCACATACATAAATGTCGAGTATCTTTACTTGGTTCTTCAAACCACACAATAAACATAATATTAGTAGCGATAACTGAGAGACTTTTTAGTACAAGGTGCCTGACTAGAGAAGAACAGTCAGTTAGTCCACGCCGTGCGCACATTCTACCCAATAAACTAACTACTACAACTTTTTATGCACAAACCTGCGAAAAACCTATAGCCACAAAAAATACAAATAATCTTAGGGGGGACGCAACAAAAACGCTGATCACCAATAATTTCAAACAGTGGTTGGTGCGAGAGCGTTTCTCTTTGTATAACAGAAACCGTGCAATCAGCGAGCCTATCTAATCTATATATGCGAAAATATGCGATGAGTTCTATATACACAAAATGCGATTCCCGATATTGACACTCAAAAGTATATGCGCATGCGCTTCATACTTCAAAAACATCAAAACTTGTTAAGTGAGACTGTTGTTTTAACACACGACAGCGATCTGAAGCCATCTAGAAATTGCTAAGCTCATTTTTTGCGCGGGCATCAGGTATCCATACTAACTTCATCTATTGTAACTGTTCTTATTTCGATAGCCATTTGACCTTTAGCAATCTCCTTCCTTGCTATTGACAATTTACTATCACAAATAACATAGAGTATTGGCAATTCAAAATCAAACAACAACATGGTCATACACAATAGAGAGCTCATTCAATAAGTAAGAATATCCTTCTTTGCAGTGTATTAACAATTAATGGAGGTGGCCAAAAATTGGTAATTAACAAAGAACGATGCGAAAATTACATTATCATTACAAATTTTGGTTGAGGCCCAAGCGGGTAAGCAGTTCAGGTGAAAAGAAAAGCAGTTAACTCAATAACAATTGCACACGATTGTCAGAGGCGCGGCTCGAGATCTTTCAATTACTTTTTACAATCACATGGAATTCAGGTCAAACACAAAACCAGCGTATCAACGTCTTTTTTTATTAAGTGAGAATAAACGTATATAGTACTTCCCAATTTGTAAAATAAATGGATCAAAAAAATTTACCAAAGCTCAAGAGCTCAGTCACCAATTTAGAGGCTTACGAGAAATTTAATACATCATTCAAATGAGAGTAATTTTTAGCTTCCCAAAAAAAGAACCACTAGTACTACCGGCAGATTTAGCACTATAAAAGTCAAAACTAGAGTATATTACGATATTACCATCTAACCCAAGGTTCTTTTTCACAGCTCATGCTCTCTGCGATTCCCTCGAAAATAAGCATATAACACGTCCCAACGTATTATACCTATAATCAAAATATCACAACTATTATCAATGTGTATACTTAAACATATAAATAATAAAAAAGGTTCAATGAAATTTATAAATTAGATCATGTTATTCTATTGAGAAAAACTCTTCATAAACACACTCTCATTGTTCGAGATGTATACATCATTCACACTGCGCAAACTTAACAATTTTCTGTTTCAAACCAACTGAAAAAATTTAATTTTTGGTGAAACACATTTACGAGACGCAGTAACGATAAAAAATGCAAACGAACCCCCTGACTAAACCGAGTTATGATTAGCAAAACATGTAATGACAGAGCGGAAGCTTCAAACAAAAATCTTCAATTGAAATTTCTACATTCATTAGCTAAAAGTTTATTTAATTACGCTCAGCTGTAGAGCAAAGATCAGAAGGAAAAATAACAATTAGGGCATTGGAATAATATAAACATTTGAAACGGAGATTGTGGCAATTTTATACTGTCTTCTATTTAACATAGATCGCGTAATGTCCATAATCTAGAAAAATTACAATGTAAACAATTGGATTCATGGACGAATTTTATCTATACATTCGGCTCTTAACTACAAATACCTGAAATGCACTACTATGGACTTTTGACAGCTAGACTTGCAATAACCTCTATTATCGCCTTTATCATAACCTATGCGAAGAAACAATATTTTGAGGCAAAAAAAATATCTACAAAACAAAGAATTTGTATGGCGCAATGATTATATAGCTCATCTCGTAACATATGTTTCTTTCCATGATTCACAAACCTCCGGTATATGAGTATATGCGATCGCAATTACAAGTTATTTATTATGGTTATCTCTTATCATTCACACTTAAACAAAAGTCCGAGCATCCATGATTTTAGTGCGCTTTTACTATTCATGTGGTTACATGAGTTACGTCTTTCAATACACGATATATATTTACTAACACAAATGAAGAACAATTTGAAAACTAGCACAACGTTGTCACTTACTCCCCCTCTAATCCTAATATAATCAACTTTACTATTATATCTGACTAAACCATTATTCTTTGAAATGCAAATATCAATAAGAATTACAATAATACTTGTACATCATGTCATTTTTTTAACGGTGAAATTATTCAAAGAACACAACAGTGAGCACCCGAAAACTTATCGCAATGAGAAATACTTCTGATTAAAAGACAAAGTTTTATTAATGATAACAACCAGCGAGTCACACCTCTTTACCATCTAAATTTCTCCTACATATGATTATATATATAGATAACAAAATATCGACAAATAAAAACAAACATTTCTAGCTCATTAAAAAAAGCAAAAGAATAGTTAAGATAACTTCATTTCTTGTTGACAATAGTTTGATTACAATAACCTATAATGTTCAGAAGTAATTTTAATAACATTAATTTTTAATTGGAAACCTACTCATACTAAATGGAATCTTTTTTTCACAACGATACATCCCAAACTTTATTTGTTCTTAATCCACTACACTTACATTCAGTCATGAGGTGCGATGTTAAAAGTTATCTTAAACTCTGACGTACGCATAACTGCGTAACGTGTATTTATTTTTACCAAGTATAAGATAGACCAATGATTACTTCGGAAAAACATTCAACAGAGAATAATACAGAAACATAATCAATCCACCCATTTGCCGAGAAAAGGTTATTTACTCTTACCTGGCTTACACAAATTTAAACCTAAATTCCTAACAAAATGTGTGCGACAAAACAAATTAACTAATGCAAAATCTCGTCGTAAAAACTTTTATTGCCTGTTTTGGATATCCTGTTGTATCAAAGAACGCTGACACACATCATTCTCTTCATATACAAAAGCACAACGCAAGCAAACATCGCGAATAGAGGGAAGAAATACTATGAATAATTTAAATGAACATTATATTATGCGGTAACACGAGTCCGCCCGATTGCCAGAGCAACTAAGGAATTCATTTACAAGTCATATTGCCAACCAAGAAGGAGATTTTTATCAACTTGAACAAATTTTGAGCACTCAAGCCCCGAATATCCAATAGAAAACAAAAAATTCATACTAAACTACTCTCAAAAAGATAGATATGAAGTAATAACAAAGAATGTTCTCATAAAAACAACACTGTTGCACAATAAGAGAAGCAAGGAACGATACAAACACAACGTCTAGATGTTCTAAAATTACAACAATCACCCTAAATTCGTCAAAACACATTTTAAAATGTACTACACAAATTATGAGCTCTCTACCCATTGTCAACTAAGCGTACAAACCGACATTCCTTAATAAGACACAACAGTCGAACACCGAGTCTGCACAACACCAACCTTAAGCGCGAGGTGTGTAAAGTCAAACTGTTTTTTCTGCGATCTGAATTCAAAAAAAAAAACAAATATAAATCCGTTATCCCCCAACCAAGTATTCTTAACTATTTTGAAATTTCTTGAGCTAATCTGTAACATTTTTTAAAACATCTACGTCGGGTATGCGGCTTAATCACGCTCCAACGCTCCGTACTTAACTACTATATAAATATTTCGAGGCGTAAAAAGTCACACCGGGTGAACAATACACCTCTAATGATCGAGGGCATAATATAGCAGATTGAGTACTATTAAATATATCTATACAAACAAAAAAGTATATCGCTATTCTAAACTTGAAGATTCTAAGAGAAATTCTATATTTAATCGCAATCTCGACTGCTCCATTAGAACTTAAGCCCCACCCCGTGTGATGAAACCGTGCGAACAACGGTGAACCAATAAATTTCGTCTAAACGATCAACTGTTAAGCGAAAAACTATCAAAAAGCTTTTTTCTCTCCATCGGTTATTTTATTACCCTACTTGCGTCATATACTCACTTTACTATTGTACTATACTGGAGCCTATTCATTAATGTTACGATTCCAGTTTGTCTTCAATTTATCGATGATTCTACACTGCGCCGCGCTTCACTAGGCATCCCAGTATATGCGTGATCTCACTCAAATAGTTTACGGGCCTGTGTTTGAGAGCTCGCGATAATTGGGTAGAGGCTCTAATTCATTCATTAGCACTCATGCAATTTAGCGCATACATATCAATTACAAACAAAAACGCTTACCTCTCTCCCTACTGAAAGCAGTTTTATTGTATCCACCTAAGTACTGGTTTCAAACAATTTTGCGCTTAATATTCGAACTCTTAAATTACCTACTCTAGTGTCTCTGAGAGCATCACAAAATCATGAAATCCAACTAGCATTAAACATATATACAAATCTTACAACAAGGATCGCACCAGCGATCTCGATAGCGTATTTGAAATACTTGATATGAGTAATCTGATAAATCCATTTATATTTTTGTTTTAATGTTTCATCTTTTCTTTGTGAAAAATCTTATCAAAGTCTCAAATAGTAATCGATGCGACTACCTCGCTTAGCCCTTTGGCTCCCAGTACCAATTGTCAATTTAGAATCACGTATAACGAAGATAAACTTTGTAATTTTAGTAGCATCAGTGTAACGTAGGCGGTAAATTTTAATATACACAACATACCACCACCACAAAGTTTACTAATAGACTGAGAAAAAAAGATCATAGTTTTTTATTCCACGCTGTGTGGATATGGTTATCTCCTAATGCAATAACATATAGGAGTTTGAACGACTACTTATATCTTGAGGTCCCCTCTAAAACCGTAAAAGCTCGTAATAGTATAATCAAGATTGACATTAAAAATACCTTATAGTTGACTTCCATCATTTCAAGAATCCATAGAAAATTTCTGATTCGCGGTGGCCTCTAAAATAAGGTAAGTGATCTGATACATACACTGTATCTCTTGAAGCACATCTGCTGTTTTTTTTCTTTACAGTTAAAAATAATAAAAACTAGGAAAAAATCAATAGACAAAACAACTCGAATAGCAAAACGCGAGAGAGACTACTACCGAGCAAAGCACGACATACACCAAACAGCATAGATTTTTCTTTGCTATTCATCTATGACGATACTTTCATTCTCATTCAATATCATTTACATTGCTTATCAATCGATACTATTTCTAAGAATCGGAAAACAATGTTAGTCTATATAACATCTACAATATATGTATATGATGACAAAATTAAAATACGATCAAAATTCTTATGTCATTCTAGAATAAAGAAGAAACACACGTGAACTTCAATAATTGATCTTTTACAAAATAAACGTCTGTTTTTCAACTCTATTTTTGCATCCTATTGGTGAATGACTAATCCCACACTTTTTCCGATCTAAACATGAACTTTTCAAGTTCTTCATATATTTTTGAGGTTATGTTCTCAACAATGACAATCTTTTTATGTTAGAAACTTTTACAATAAAACCAAATAGAAAAAAAATAAAATCACTATAATTAAATTACGATCTCGCCAAACATAAAATATCACAATAACTTACTTTTACCTTTTTTAACAAGTAAAAGATATGTTACAGGATCTAAATCAATTTTACTCTAAAGTTTCATGACCATGTTTCTATTTCTGCAGTTAAACTGGATCGACATGAATCCTTAAAGCTGATCATTAAATCCCTAATTCAATCGAGAGTCGTCTGTTGTCCAAGCTTCTTTATAAAAACTTCCTGGCACGAAAAACAAATTAAAATCAGCGATAAAATATGCCCTAGACGTCGGTTGGATACAACAGAGGCTAGGGAGCGAATCACTTTTACATTGACGAACCGCTAAGAGAATTGTATCGCTCAAATTACATCTAGACAATTAAGCCAATGCAATTCAAACGCGCAACATTTCACAAAGCAATCGGAAAGAACCTCGGATGTCGTGAAACTTTAAAGTTATCCCTCGAATTACAATCGTACATCATACCTAAGCCCATATTCTTTATCAACCTAAATTCTCTCACCTATTAGCGAGAGTTATACAAATCAATAATACCAATGCCACCTGATAGTAAACTAGGGACTCTACACTTCTGTAAGTTAGGACATCTAATTCAAACCACACATGCGAAATGTGATGATTCCAGTTCAAAACGAATATTCTTGAGAACCCGCAAAAATATAGTCTCGGCTAAAGCGTCTACACACCATTCTCTGGAACTAACAAATTGGAATAATTAACACACTTCTCAAAAGAATATATAGCGTAGCTAAACGGTCAATCTCTACCCCTGGCAAAGCAATAACATATCTTTAGATTCATATCGATCGAGGAGTGACTCTACAGTACAATTAAATTATAGTGGGATCCAGGTTGACAAAGTTATAACTAAAACTAAACTCCAACGCCGGTTCTCTTCTCTCTTAGACTACATTCTGAATTATGTTACCACACATGATTATTGTTGAGATATTGGTTGGTGATGGCATACTCTTATCTTTGAATATCTTTAATGTAGGGACACAATAAGTTGTTGCATGAGATAATCAGTGCGACTTCAGTTTGTTCAGACTCTTAAGTATCACATTATTTAGTAAACTTTTAGAGAAATATTGGATTTCTTCTTCTCCACGCCTTCTTTGAGCAAATAATTCTACAAGCATAGCAAATCTTTATTCACACATTCCTATCACCAATTCCCTGAATGCAATATTGACACTTACACCATATCTTCTAGACGTTTTAACAACTACTCAATACATTATTTGAGTGCGTATAAATAACGTTAGGCATACAACTAAGGTTGTTATTCCACTTAAACAGAACACCTCAATATTAAATGTCACCTCACTGCACTGATAAAAATTAATTTGCAACTTGAATCAAGCTGAATAACACTAAATATTCAAAAATATAAACCACTGGAAACACACATCCTATTGTAGTTTTCTGACAATTTATCTCAGATGCACCAAAAAGTAAAATCTTAACACAACCACAACTCACAATATACGATAATTAAATTCTTACTTAAATCTAGAAAACCACTAAAGCACTCTTTTTGATTTATTTTTCAGATATATTCTTGAATTATTTTTTGATATCTCTAAAGATACAGACAGTAACAATAAAATACCCGTTCACTCTTACCATTTGAGAACATAATTCATTGTTGATCTAGTGCTCAGTATATATATAACAATACATATTCATCTTATCTGCGCAGTCTCATTACTCGTGACTAACAGAACGACTCTCCATCATCTAACAAATAACTTACTCAAAACCAAAGAGCTTCAAATAAATTGAGGGAAGGGAGTATTTAAAATACATTGATCTCTCATTATTATATCTCATTTTTGTACAACCCTAAATGTATCGAACAAAGTAGAATACCTTAATCAAACTAAACCGCACGAACGAAGTTGAGCTAACTAAATTATCAGTAACATAGCAAGAACTCGAAACAATAATCTACTACAACGTTTTTAATTTCACCATACACTCAACACCTAACAGTTTCAGTTTGTCTATGCGCATTAGCCTATTATTCCAATAAAACTCGCAATAATGCTGTTTTGTAGAATACAATAAATTTACTCACAACATATTAATTTATTTTGAAACAACACTTAGGTAAACCAGATTTAATATATTCACTGACAACTCAACACCTATTAACCACAACGATACAGTCAATGAGACCACAACTTAAATATCATCACGCAAGATCTCAAGATCAACCATGACAACATTATTAACATCCATTATCTTTCACAAAATGTGAGTTCATCTTTATAGGTGGAAAACAACAGCGTGGCGATGTTAAACGAAACACAAAAATACTTGTATACTTTTACTTTCTACAGAAAAATACTAAAATATATTCTAACACTGAATTGTGGGATAACGCCAGAAACACTCCAACACCTTAAAGCAAAACAAGTGTAATGCACAACGATTTACATTTTCCAACGAGTAGCACGAAAATTCATAGACACAACAAAAATCTCGAGAGGGGCGAACACATTCTAACTAAGGTCCAGTAAATATCTTTACCGACTTTTCCTTCACCCGTATCCCCAATATATTTTCATGACCAATCTAACTTACTACAACAGACAACTTCAGCCATATCAAACTATGCGCGTATTTGATTTCAAAATTTCAGAAGCAATCATTGAAAACTAAACTAATTTTCGAGATAAACTGTTTCTTTAATGAATGTCTATTATTCTAGTGAAAAATTTTTCTCTAATTATTCTTAGGCACCTACTTCTACAGCTTGAACTAATATATAAAAATCAAGAAAAGCCCCATTATTTTGAAATTTCTAATATATTAGCATAGAAGTGAGTGGCAAAGTGATCCTATGTTATTTGATTTTATTCCTCATTATATTTTTTTACTATGTATCAATAAGTAATTACATAGACTCAGAGAAAATGAACAATTCTGACATTTTTGCTCCACTACCCCTAAAAACTTCCCAGAAAAACATTTTTCGTTTCGCATTCAACGGATGTTTACACAAAATATCCCAATAGATTAGATTGTTATGTGGACAACGTAACGCGCTAAAATTTTGTGGTAAAAACCTTCGGCAGAAAGGGTACGCACCACACACAATTTCAAGATATTTGCGACTGTTAAGTTTTTTTAACAGAAGAAATCGCACTTTCACCCGATGTATAGTAAGAAAAATATTGTAAAAGTAACCCCACAGTGGTTCTTCGTGGCTTACATTATTTATATGATTGTCACATAATACCAGTTGTAGAGTTAAATAAGACCACCCCTATATGTGAATACTTGGAGGTTTAGGGGGTGTTGTTGTCTTCTATCTAGGTATTAATGTGGGATTTTATATACGTCTATTATGGCCGCAGGAGAGTATGAGGTTTATTTTCTTGAGCTACAGCCATAATTATTCTAATGCATTTCCTCGGACTGTTTCGAACTGCGTTAAGTTTGTTCCCTACCCCTAATGAAAAGCAAGCACCACCATCTAAAAATTTTTTTTATAGTTATACATTAACATGATCATTTAAAAAGTTTATTATGTACTATAAGAGAGATATGATGGTACTGCGATAAAACTCTGTTTAAATTATTTGAATTCACATTACCCCATTAAAAAGAGGAATTAAGATCTAGACATAATTTTCAATTCAAATTTTTCAAAATTTGCCGGTTTATTTTTTGATTCTCGCAAATTTAATTAACTCAACATACAACTAGTACAAAGACAACTGAGTCTAGTACAAAAGTAAATAGTGTGCTATTAAATATGGCTATAATGAACCATACCAGATGTTTATCATAATACATTCGTTAGAAAAAAAAAAGTTTTGCGATGGGGTTGTAAACCTGGCTCGTTTCATTGCTTTATCTACAAGGTGCTAAATATATTTTTGTTTTGATGAAGCTCATTTTATCATCTGAGTAAATTTTTTTTATTTAAACTTTCTCCTATAGAGCTATAAAATGTGTTCTCATTCATGTTAGTAATTTAATATCCTTATGTAGCGCATCAAAGGATCTGTCTTGGAATTTATGTACATACTAATTGTATAAATAGAAATGGAATAACATTTAAAAAAAATTTGTTACAACGGGATATAATGGATAGAACAAAATAAAGAACCAATAGCCGGTGCGCTGAAAACACTTCCATAAAGTATAGGGTTAGTTATTCTGAATAGTGAACGATAAAAATATTCAATGAGGCTGACTGTTGACGCTAATAGTATCTGGAGTGAAACTAAGCACACAATTGTTGGTTCGCCTCACTTTCTTCTTTACTATTTTTCCCGATTCGTTGATTTTGTACTCTCGTGGCTTAATAAAACCAAGATCGTAGGTATCCTACAGAAACATTATCTCAATACTAATACAAATGAAAATAAAAAATTTTATCTCTAGCGAATGTATGCGTTATACAGTTCAAGAACATCACACTTACTTCTATAACTGAATCAAAACCACGTACCAAACCTATTAAATTAGCTGTAAGTCCTAGTAACTAAACTCTTTTTCTATATGCAGCGCCACTAAACAGTAGCGAGTTAAAGTTAAAAAAAGTAACGAAGAGAAGACGATAAGAACAAAAGCAATACACATTATTCGACAATTCCCTACTCTCACTCACTCATTTCAAATTTACATTTTATTATCAATTTTGCTTGCAAACACACGCAACCACTCATTCATCTGAGCACCCACGCAAACTTCCTACAAACCTAGAAAATATATCCCCTCTACCATTCTGCTGTAAGAATGTAACGACAATGAAGCAGCTCTCCCAACACGACACCTAGTTTCCTCTTTCTATAGATTCTAAACAATCTTTACTGAAACAAAAACAACTCGTAATATTGTGAGTCTCTTCTAAAGCCTACAAACATCTTTTAGTGTCTACTTCACTCTTCCATTATAAAGCAACAAAAATGCTATATATTGAATCACCAAAAAAATGAGATTTGAGCCATTAATCACAATTGTGCTCATACACACACACAAACAAAAAATCAAACCAAACCGCTGCAACCAACATGCTGCCACAAAAAATTTTGATTTTGGAATAACAATTTGTTGACAAATTCAACGAAAACCTGAAATATCCGTCCTTCCGATCTTTCTTAATAAAAACTCTTTCTTCAGAAATAATCAAATATAATATTTCTCATCGGGGGGGGGGGTACAACAAAAAAACACATACAACCAGTGGTGGACGGAGAAAGCGATATATTCAGACGTGTGTAAAAAGACAAAAGACTTACAATCGCAAAACACAGCGTGCAAAGCCCTGAACGCGTATTAACATAAAATAACCCCACAACTAACACAAAATCAAGCTGCAATTCCCTGCTACACCCAAAGGAACTCTAACAGCGACAAAACCGAATCACTTATCAAATTTTGTTAGCGAAATCTCATAGTTTTTTGTTACTTTTTAGTAATTCGTCTCTCAATCAGTACTCTAGTCTAATCTATTCTTTCTTTTTAAGGACATTTAAACTTTCACTTCAAAGATACAAATCCCAAAACAGCTTAATCGTAATTGCTGCTACAACAAAGAAGCGCAACGCTTAACAACATAAAAGCGTTACAAGTAACAATGGAGCAGCTCTTTTTAAATTTACATACAAAAATTAAATAAGGAAAGTGTGTATAGTAGCAGTGATTATCCCCCAACTTACTTACCTCTGGACTGATTATGTCCAAATGTCTTGCTATACCGTATACGCTACCACTCTCATAAACCGAAAAGAATGCACTGTAACAAAACCCTCTCTTCGTTCTGAAACACTTCAAGGTTTTATCTATTATACTTGCTCTCGGTCTTTCTACTGTCCTAAAAAATTAACATCCTTTCATATTTTCACGCGAAGAAAATACTTCCATTTACCTCTAGAATATTGAAAACAGACATAAATCAGTGTGAGAGTGTAACCAATAAGACACTGTAATAACTGGTACAAAATTTTCATGCTTACTAGAGACGATTATATGGACACGTAAATCAAAAAATAAGTTTAACCAAAAAAGAACAAAACGACTCAAATGAGAGAAGAACAGTATATTATTCATAAACAAACACAAATACGTTGAGATGTGTTTACTCCAAAACACATCTAAGATAAATACCTAAAACTCCTATCGTTCTACGGACTAAAAACTATTTAGTTCCTAAGATTGAGAATTCCATTCCAAAATACACAACTTAATGAATCATCGAGTGGCAATAATAGTTTAATCACATAATAGCAAGAGTACAAACATAAAACAGTGTTCACAAAACAAATGATATTGCAAACGAGTAATGTGTAAAAAACCAAAATACTGAGTGTTTTATGATTGTGTCCAAAAGAAGTGCCAATACAATAACATCCCAAAATTCTTTAGAACTTATTTTTTCATACGATGTCAATGAACAATGTTAGTTAAGGACAATAACGGATTTATTCACGGATAGATAGTATGTTTACGCATCTGCCATCATAAATAAATATTTGTATCAACAAGAGTATTTAGGATAGCCGAAATGATCGCGTGATTCACGCATAATACAATCTTCTATTTTTTAATAAGAATATAGTTAGATTGTAATGCAGTAGACACAGTAATTATGAACTTTTTTTGTGGTTATCTTAATGAAATTAGTTCGAAAACGACTAAGAGAACTATATTAGTTTGAATACAGAAAAGTATATATGACATATTGTTTTATAAAATTCTTTGCACATTTCGCTCAGGGACCAGAAATTTAATCTTAGTGATGCATGCGAGGACAATGTGTTTAGTGGTCTCAGGTATGTCTTTGTATAATATGACTAAACATAGTAATTACTTATAACCTATTACACTAGCATCAAATTAGTGCAAATATCCATTTAAATAAGAGAAAAAACATTATTTGCGAGTAAATCTTTATTGGTTGTTTGTGAAAATCAAGAACAACAAGTGCTATTAATAAGCACGCCAGCAAAAAAGTAAGATACCAGAAAAAAATATAGCAGAAAAGATAATTATAGAACACCAGACAACATTAAGGAGACTTAAGTCAAGCTATAACCTTGTTAAGCTTGAAACTTATTAACTATGAGCCCTAAGTTCAACAAAAGAACGCCCTGTATATATGCAAGATATATCGCACTGCCAGCTGAATTTTCATCCTTTTCTGTGGCTTATTCCAGATAGAACTGATTTTTATTAGACTATAGTGCTAATAGTGAGATCTATACATTCGACAGAAAATGCGATAAATCATCGAAATAGGGGGTCTAATACTTCTAACGATTTCACTAGTTTGAGCTTCCCAAATACTTTAAACAATGGATATTTCGTTGTCGTTAGTATCAATTAGAAACAAATATTCCAAGTCGCAACTACTATGATCTTCTGTCATATCCCAGCAGAGCCCCACATATAAAATATCTACTCAATACAAATACGCAAATACCTGCGTATGGATGCGTTTTCAAAGAACTAGTGATATGATATAAGCCCAGAAAGACAATAATGAAAATTTCACGTTTATGTAGGCGATTTGCCAAAAGATTATTCCTGCCTTCTTTCTGATTTTACCGCAAATTTCAGGTTCTTAAATGCTAAAAACTTCGGTCTTGCTTTACTTTTGATATTCCAAGCAAAGACAAAAGATTTTGAGCAATTATTATTAAAATATATAGCAAATTATGGGTGTTCCGAATCACCCCGCTGATAGGGGTCAATCGGAACACTTGTTAAAATTTTTATTTTTTTCAATTTAATCTGTAATAGGTCTCACAAACATGAGTAATATTGATGGGGGAGAATAAGAACAGATAATTACTGTCAAATAAATGTATAATTTCAGTACCAGTAAACGTTTATAATTTGTGAAAGTTCAAAATAATTTTGAACTTATGAAAAATGAAAAGTAATTTTAAGAAAAGCTTTTGAATTGAAATGCAAAGATTTAACATGAATGGAAGTCACTCATGTCGTCCACAAATATGTACTTGTCCTTAAAACTAGCAATTGTGACTTGGCTTAAGTTTTTTCATAACATCTCCTGGGATGAACTCTGCCTTTTCTTTAGTGTTTTGAAATTTCTGGGTTTCGGGGATTGTCCTGAAAGATTTTTTCGCTTATTCATCACTGTCTGTGTGCTGGACGTTTACTACATAAAGTCTATGTGACTTTCTCCCTTTTATTTTAAGTAAAAAAAAGTCTCCTGGAGAAAAAATCTTTTGAAATCTGTAACTTTTGTCATTCTAAGATCTAGTTGCTCACGAGAAGGGATAAACAGTAATAAATCATTGTCCCTGTCTTGATTAGAAGAATTGGGGTTAGAATCTTGATTTTTCAAACAATTTCCTTCAAATAAGTTTGAATTGGAACAACAGAACTAAGTGTTCCGATTCACCCCGCAAATTTTTTTCCCATGGCATTTTTCAGAATTCTTCACTTTTATGACACAATTTATAAAAAATGTAAATTCTAATGTGGTATTCTGTTGTTCAGATACATGTATAATTGAAACATACCACTCATAGTTTTTAAATATGAGAAGGTTTGTTCTTGCATATGAAGTTTTGAAGTCTATGAAAATGGGATGTTTTCTAGCATTCAACGTGCAGCCCTCTTTAGAAGCCAGTAGCATTGCCAGATTGATAAAAGTATTTTTTTCCTACTTCCTATGATCTTACCTTTCTAAAAAAAAAATTCATGGCGAAAAATACCCAATAGTATATTTATGAAGAATTTCTTTGTACGGTTGGGAAGTTTTGTTCCGATTGACCCAGCTGTTCCTATACACCCCATTTTACGGTATTAAAAAAAAAAAAAACTGTAGTATACTACTAGAATACCTCTAGGAAACTGGGATAACACAAACTTTTCAAGTAACGATACAGCTCTTAAAAAAATAAATAAAATTGATAGCGATACTAAAGAATAACTTGTATTGTTTCTAGAAAACTTTGTTTAAGTCTAGTTTAGAAGCGATTTTCGAGCAGTTCTGCAGTTTTTTTTAGTGTGGTATAAGATATCCGTACAAAACTATGTCTTCTATTTCCTCTCTCTCATTGTTTAATTTACTTTTATTGACTGATTTAGAATTAACCTAAATGAAAAGGTATTGGGATTAACTGCAAGTTTCGACTGTTTTAATTAAGAAATCATATACTTATTTTATTAAACTGTTTTTAGGGAGAACCAAACTTATAGAAATAGTCGTATTGGGAGGAAAAAAAACAAAAAAACACATACTACAAATTATTGCATTTGTTATTTGTCTCTAACTTCTACTTTATGCCTTAGATAATACTAGTTTATTATCCGGCGTTGCCCGGTATTGCATTATGTTTAACTTATGCCATGCTAAAACGAAATAGGTGAGCCTTAAATTGATAATTCATTGTTAATAGTAATCTTTGCTGGAAAATACTCATATTTAAATGTGTTAAATTTTATCAATTTGTATGCTTAAAGGTTTATCTCTATTACTATACATATTCAAAATTGAAAGAAAATGGCCATTTTGAGACAAAAAATTTGAATTTTTTTTTTTAAATTTCAAAACCCCGCCTATGTGAATTTTAGTGCATCAAGGAACCTCTGTGCCAAGTTTGATGAAAATCCTACGAAAACTGGATTTGTATAAGGAACAAACATACATACATACAAACAATCAAGCATACATCCATTTTTACAAAAAAAAAAAGATTTTGGAGCAGTTCTGCATTTTTTTTAGTGTTGTAAAAGCTATTCGTACAAAACTTTATCTTCTATTTCCTCTCTCACGTGTTTAAATTTTATTGGCTGCTTTAGAATTAACCTAAAGGAAAAGGTATCAGGATTAACTGCAAGTTTCGGAATGGTATAATTAAAAAATCATGCATTCATTTTATCTCACTGTTTTTAGGGCGAATCAAACTTATAGAAATATTCGTTGAAATAAAAAAAAAAAATCTGCTGCATTTTATTGCAATTGTTTTTTGCCTCTCTAACTTTATTTGCACTTTTTGTTATATTCAGCAATGCAAATTACCGCCTCTATATTTTAGTATCAATATCATAATTAGAGAATATCCGTTTACATAAAAGCTTCGAAAAGAACATCTTCACTGTCAAGCTCGATCGCCTGTTCTGATTGATCAGTTATTTTATCTTTGCTAATGGCATAAAAATAGCAGAAGCTGACATATTGGACGAAAACAGAGCTTATAGTTTCATATTCAAACTTTTAATACGTTTTTATTAGTTTCACATGTGGGTTTGTTTGTTTGTTTGGTTGTTTGTATGTATGTAACTCTGAATAAAAGATAAAATTACGTTTTTTGCAGGTATAAAAGTAATACATTTAGTACAATTATTAATATTATAGGCTAAACTATATAACATGTTGATGTATTATAAGAGCATATAAATTAAACAGATATTCAATTATTTTGAAAATGAGAGAGAAATCAGTTGGAGTATCATGAAATATAGTTTAGTCTTTAGTATTAATGATAGTATTAAGTATATTACTTTTATTTTTGTATAGAACGTGACTTTTATCTTTTAAAAATTAACTCAAAAAGCATATTTTTTAGTTTTTTTTAACTATAATTGTATAGAGCTGCACAAAAAGTTTTCAAACTATTAATTTTCATTATTTAATGTTAGATTACAGTGGCATTGCTTAGTTTTCAGACTTTTCTTAGTGTGAAATGGACAGTGGTCTTTTAGGTAAGGCATACGTATCTGGTAAATCCTACCATTTAACTGTTTATACTGTTAACCCTACACTGCATGGTGTTGCCAATTGGTTACATGGACAATTTGTCCTCCTTATGAATAGCAGAATGTAGTCATAAGGCAACTAAATGCATAAAAAGCAAGTATTGGGTATATTTAAAGCAATTATCACCCTTTATACTCCATACATGGCAGCACTGGTCTGTTACATGCTCTTAAATGAATCCATATGGATAGCTTTTAAAATCACTCAAACTACCATGTTTTGAAATTATTTCTTACAATGAAATATTTTTCTTTGTCTTTTAAAAAAATAACATGAATAAAATAAACATTTATCTTTCGTTTAAGATGCGTTTTACTTCAAAATAATGATTTGGAAAAAATCTAGGACATAATACACGTCTGTAGCCATTTGGCAACATTATGCAGTAAGCATCCAGAGAACACTTCGATTCATCTCTATAGTTCATGAAGTATGTGCTTTGTTTATGTTTCGCGCTAGCTTCTTTCTCTTTTTGGAAGGTATAATATAATCATGCGGACCCAAAAGTGGTACTTTCTGCTGTTCTACCGTTTATAAGACCTCGCAATTATCAATGCTTAGTTGATGTTCAACAGAGTAAACAAACAAAAAATCAATAGGGAAAAGCCTTCAAAACGTACTCATTTTAGATTTCAGTTAGCACAAACGTTGTGCTTACACGGACAAGTAAAGTCATTAATAATTTTAAAATATAGTTTTGAAAAAAACTAAAAAATACGCTTTTACATTGGAATGCGCTGTGATCATCACGGGTTTCCCTCTGATTTTCAAAACTACTGAATATCGCACTTAAGTTTACATGCACTTATAATACATCAATATGCAATACAGTTTAGCCTTTAGTATTAAAAATAATATTAAATATATTACTTTTATATTTGCAAAGAACGTAAATTTTATCTTTTATTCAGAGTTACATACATACATACATACAAACAAACCCACATGTGAAATTAATAAAAGTGTATTAAAAAGAAACCATTAGCTACAGATAAACTAGAGTTACAAACAAAAAAAAAAAAGAGAGAAAAGAAAGAAAGCTTGCGCGAGAGAGCCTCCAAAAGACATCAGATTTGACTGAATTGATCATCGGAAAGTACAAGTACACATAAAAAATAATGTAAAATGTCAAAACGTAAAGGATTACAAGAGTACAGTGCACCAAATGTTCAATTCCTCCATTTTTTTACAAAAAAGAACTAATTTCAAGACTATCATTTAAAATCTTTTTTATCTGTTGAATGCATGGTGTAGCCATTTGGCAACAAAACTATTTTTAATTAGAAAGGGGTGAAAATTTAGAGTTAAATTTTTTTAAATATTTTTCCATGTTTTCTTATTACATTGACAAACACATATATTTTTTTCTACGAAAAATAAAAAATCATGCAGTGTAGGGTTAAAGGATGAAATGACAATCATTTTATATTTCGAAGAATTGATAAATGACGGCAAAAAGATGAATGAAAGGTTTAATCAAAGTAAGAAATACTTCGTAAAGATGAAGTTTGATCAAGATCGACTGTTTTATTTGAAGGAAAAGCCAATTTTCTATTTTTCTAGTAGCTAAAACAGTAGATTTTAGCTGAATTTTTAGATTTCGGCTCATGTTTTATCACTTCAAAGGACATTTTAATCATAATGAAGGGTGGTTTTGAATTTTCAATTATATTTTGAGGTTCGGCTGATAATTTGGAAGTTATATTTATGTTTTTAAATGTTGTTTTATTTTTGTGGTTCCAGATTATATTTTCAATTTTCAGATGTTGCTTTGGAATTTGAAGTTACGTTTTCATACGTCGAGTGATATTTTTCTGTTCTATTGTTTTTTTTTGATGCTGCATGCTAGTTTTGATTTAAGTTAATAAACTTAGGTCTTGCTGCCAGAGCTTTCACCCCCCCCCCCCAAAACA
>JAXGGA010010625.1:0-46002 GCA_038373865.1 Uloborus plumipes | reverse complement strand
CGGTTCAATGTTGAACGAAAAATTGTTCAAATCGGAAATGTAAATACGGGAATGAAGCACCCTTGAAAAGTTCTTTCCAACAAAAAAAAGTTTGTTCAAATCGGGCTGTTCATTAAAAAGTTAGTATCGCGGGACCGGTTTTCTGAACGGCTCAAAGTTGAACCAAAAATTGTTCAAATCAAAAAATCAAATATGGGAATGAGCTGTACTCGCCGAGATCTTTCCAACAAAAAAAAGTTTGTCCAAATCGGAATGTTCATTCAAAAGTTATTAGGGGGGGACAGACAGACCGACAGACCGACCGACCGACCGACCGACCGACGCACAAATTCCCCATCTCAATACCCTACTTTCAAATTTTTAATTTTTCGATATTCATTTTACCTTTTTATTTTTTTAACTTGGCGATATTTTTTGGACTTGGCGATATTTTTTAGATGCATTAAGCTACTTTTGATACTTTTTTCGTCTTTCTTTTATTTTTAACGGGAAAGTAGGCTAAAAATAAAAACAACTTTTCTTTGCACTTTTCTATGCGTTTAGAACGAAACAAAATCTACATATACATTTTTAAATTTATCATTTAGCATTTTGAGCTGCCGTGACGTAAAATTTCGCTTTAACTAAATTACTGGGTGAATTTACTGCACAAAATTTTGGAAAAAAGGAACAGTTAAATTAAGAATTAAGTTGTTTAAGTTGATCTTCCAAAACATCTAATTCAATTACTTAGAGAGCGAAAATTATGTATTTATTGATTAGTAAAGAGAAATACATGACCATCAAAGGATTTTAAAGTTGGTGCTGAAAAGGTTAAAATTACTATTTAGAACAGAAATAGCCGTTATTATTATAGTTAAGAAATTATTTGAAAATATAAATAAAAAAAAATAAGAATTTTGTATTGTTTACTAAAAGTAGTTTTCTCTGATTTTTTTTCTTGAAGTTAAGTAAACATAAACAAGAAGAAAACTTAATCGAGATTACGTTCCTATTTTTTTCCAAAATGGGACTAAAGTATAAGGCATCTAATTTGTTCCGATGGAGTGGAAACCGAATGTCAATGGAAATGAACTTTTACTTCAGTTTGATTGAAATTCTGAAAGCGGAAGTAAAGTAATCGGGTTAACTGTCACTAACTTTGATGAATGACCACTGGAAGTTTTTAAAGAATTCTTGTACTTCAGGAGGATTGATTTTTGATAGAAGTAGCTGTGGAATGAATGGCGTGGGTCCCTACCTCCAATGAATTCACTATTAAAGAAGAATAGAAATGGAAATGCATTTGAAAAAAAAATGCCATCTTGGGTCCAGAACTGTTCGATTCAGCCTATGCCTTTTTACTTAATGTGGAATTATTGAAAACTGCAAACTTTTGTGGCATTGGTTGCATAGTATTGGAAATTTGAAACGCTTTCAAGAGTTTTGTAGTGTTGATTAAAGTCGCGAGTGGACATATGAAAAAACTGGTTATTTCATTTTCGCATGATATAAAGCAAAGACACGGGAGAATTTGACCAATTGAAAAGCAGTGTGTATGTTAATCACATTTCTGAGGTGGAAAGGTAAAGGGCAGTTTCGGATTGTTTAAAAAACTCTTTTGCGTTTTGTTCATGTATTGTACTTTAGCTTTATTACTTAAGCTTCCTTATTTGGTTTCCTCTGAAAATCAAGCACGATAAAAATGTCAAATTCCAAAATTTCCATATTGGTAGCATAAAAATATTTTTCTGAAAATATCTCAAAAACGTATTTCTTTAGTTACTGCGTTTTCTTGAGCCTTGCCTTGCCATGGAAGATTTAATTTTTTTTGTATGAATGCGTGTTGATGCCTGATGAAAAAAAAACCGATCGAACAAGAAGTCTACTATAGACAAACAAAACTTAGAGATCATGTTTCTGCTGCTATTGAACTATATGAGAAGTTTAAGGTATACCTTACAAAAAGAAACAAAAGAAAAACACTGTGTAAGACCTTTTACTCTTCCAAAAAATAATTCCGGCTGTACCCTTGTGGTTTTACTTGAAAGTTTGCATACGTAAGACACATTAAAGAGAAGATTTTTAAATGAATAGACTTATACTTAACAGCATAGTTTGAATTCGAACTTTACAGCCTCTTCTGGTACCAGAGTGTCACAAAGATCTGTACTAGCTCGATAGCTCAACTTAGCACAGATCTTTGTAACATTCCCCTTGACCCTTGTTAAGTATTTCTACAAAAAAAATCTTTGTCAGATGCACAGAAAAAGATTTGCCTGTTATTCTTAATGGCCAAGGTGAATGAATTACGCGCATCAATGTGGTACTCATCTTTACTAATATATAAAGCTGTAGAGTTTGTTTGTTTGTTTGTTTGTTTGAACGCGTTAATCTCAGGAACTACTGGTTCGATTTGAAAAATTCTTTTTGTGTTGAATAGTCCATTTATCCAGAAAGACTTTAGGCTATAGTTTGAAAAGATTCGATAAGCGATTCGTTTTTTATTCTAATTCAAGGCAATTTTCACATAAATCGCCGAATACTGGGGTTAAAAATTACTTGCACATATTAATGTTATATATCGTTGGAAGCAGAAAAATTTTGTCCGTCCTATGCAGTTTGTTCCGATTCTCTAACTTAAACACAGCACGAGTTATTCAATTTTTAAACTTGCCTTTTGCAAGGCTTCACCCGATTTCTTGCAATACTTGGTTCATTAAAACCATCAATAAAAAATAAACTAATTATTCCACAGTTTTGATTTTTACGCCATTGGATAGAGCGATATTTTTAACCCCAGAATTGATTCGACTTATAGTCGAAGAACCAAGCTTTTATCTCCACTAGAAAAAAGTTACAAGCGTTTGAACTTTGAGTTCGAAAACCTCTTTTCTGATCAAATTATTAACGTTTTATTGCGTTACTATGCCGACATCTTTTAAATTCATTGTTGGTTCCCTTTTCTTCATTTCGTTTCTTACACGCATTTTATTTTACTGCGTTTCAAGGCTCTCCTATGATGATTATAACAAGACAAATAATTCCTTTTAGTTCGGTATATTGGGTATTGTGTTGTGTAGTACATTTTTACAGAGGTAGCCCGTGCAACGCCAGGCCACGCAGCTAGGTCTTTTTTATGTGTAAATAATTCGATTGACTTTTTGATGCAGGAAAGCTCATTAGCGAGCCGCTTTAGCGGGGAGTATGTTAAAATTTTTCTTAGTATTTTAAAGGCGAGTCGGCTTGGCGGCGAGTGGTTTCTTGAAACTTTACTCGCTACTTTAAAGGCGAGCCGCCTTGGCGGCGAGTAGGTTGTTTAAACTTTCCTCACTACTTTAAAGGTGAGGCACCTTGGCGGCGAGTAGTTTTCTCAAACTGCCTTCACTACATTAAAGCCCGTGCAACGCCGGGCCACGCAGCTAGTACTTAATACTTTTTGTTTGCTGTCAGCCTTAATAAAAACTACTTGTGTTTTTCCTCTAGAGCTAAGCAGATACAACTTGAATATAGTGCTAACCGGATACGTTGGTAAACATACATCTAGGTATATCTTTGCACAAAATTCATTTTTCTTAGAGATTAAGAGCGTATAGCAAGAGTTAGTCTTGGAAGACTTTTTTAATACAAGTCAATTAAAAAATATACGTTAAATTTAAGTAAAAGTCAACCCTTCAGTGATACTATGAGACAGCATAAAGCTGTTGGAGCTCAGTATGTGAGTATGGGGTAGTGAAGTATGGGGCCCGCAAAATATCCAGGGCAAATATTTAAAGTCGATAACGAGGACTTTTCCCTCACCAATATGGTAAAAACCAGGGCTGCGGAGTCGGAGTCGGAGTCGCTGAAAAACATACCGACTCCGACTCCGACCACTTCCGATTTGGATGAAATTTTATGGAGGTGAAAACATATCTTTGAAACTAACAGAAACAAATTTTCAGCTTCCAATATCCAAATCCTAAGCATCTAGGATCGTTAAAAAGGGCTTCAAAATGGCGGGTCTGCTTTGTGAAACGAATTGCTATGTTTGGGCTTATGCAAGTGAATAAAAAAATATTTGCGGCAAAAATGCAATATGTTAAAATAAAGTTTGACCATTTAACAAGAAAAGGATTCGTTTTGTACGGAGACAAATGACAAGAGCGGCACTTGTCTTTTGCTCTGGAGTAAAGGGTTTTTTTGGGAGGTCATAGTGACCTCCGAGAATTGAGGTAAATGTGGTGAAATTACGTACGAGAATTCGAGAAAATTGAACTTTTTGAGATGTCGCAATGACCTCCCATGACCTCCAACTGTGATACCCTTGCTTGCTACCCCCCCTCTAAAGTGTGTCCTGGCTACGACCATGAATAAAAATGAAACTTTTAAAAATGGACTTAATATTTCAACCTTTGTTTAGGGTTTTTCCCTCTTCACATTTGAGGGGAAAAAAAAGCTGGAGTCGGGAGTCGGAAGTTTTAAAATGCCGGAGTCGGAGTCGACCATCTTTCCTCCGACTCCGCAGCCCTATAATGAAAACTATAAAGTATTGGAAGTGACCAGAGCCACCCGACGCAATCTGGTACCCCAACAACAAAGTTCTGGGGAAGATTACCTCTCCATTCAGATGAGTAAGAGTCCATATTTTGCAGTTGACATGAAGCATTTGTAACCTACCTACAATGCTCATACATGTTTTTAAAAACTTTGTTTTGACATATTACCTTATAATCTATTTAAATAAATATTTAAAAAATAAAAAATTGTTATATTACTGCAAATTTATCATTTCAAACAATGCTATGCCAACATACCCCGATGCATCTGCCAACTTACAGACTCCGGGGTAAATTGGCACTGTTGAGGAGCCTTCATAAAATATTTTTCTCGAGTTTCCCAGTGAATTTCACATGCTTTTCTGAAGGGGTTTTTGTAGCCAAGATGTTACCCTATCAGAGGCATAAATTACTTTTACCATAAGTATAACAGAAAAAATTGGAAAAATCGAGAAGTAAAAACTGTGCCAACTAGCCCTGGTCTCCTCTATCATTTTTATTTTCAAAAAATTAGAAAAATTGAGGAGTAAAAACTATGCCAACTAGCCCCGGTCTCCCCTATCATTTTTATTATCAAAAAATTGGAAAAAAGTCCTTTTTTAAAGGTTTCAAATGGGCAAATTTAATATTTGAGATATAAAAATATTTGTTGAAAATTAAATGTTCTTATTCAGGTGGGTAAATCACATTAACCGTTTAAAACATTTATTTTGATACATTTTTTTACAAATTATTTTAATTTCGAAGAGAAATACTGCAATTGAGAGAAAAACAGAACGCAGAAAAAGAATAAAAGCCAAATGATGTTTTATTATTTTTTTTACAGAAAGGGAGTATTAGAAGCATATAAAAATTTGAAAAAAAAAAAAAAAAAAAACACTTTTTAGAAGGAAGCAGATTGAAAAGTACGAATAAAATGGGAAAAATGCAAAGGTGTGGATTGAAAAAAAAGCAATCAAGTTGGGAGTATTTAACACGTTTTTTTCTCTTTCAATTCAACTTTGAATTTGCCGCGTAAAGCATTTCTAATCGTTTTAAGTTTTGTAGTACTGTCACTGTGTTTTCTGTCATTGGACATTGTCATACCGAATGCTCTACTGAGATTTTTATTTTTATCGTCTGAAAGATCAGAATAAATTTTCCGCCTAATTTCATTGGACTTCGCCTAATTTTCACCTCCTTACATTTTCGCCGCATATATTTGGAGTATTTCACAACACTATTAAAAAAAAAAAAAATTTCTTTTAACGAAAATGCTGAATACGTCTAACAGATCTGCTTGGCAAAATATAAAGGACAACCATTATATGAACTGTAAAAAATGAATGTTGTTTTTACAGTATAATACAGCTAACTTTACTGTGATTTTATAGTAATAAATAGTAAAATTGCTCATTTTACAGTAGTAAGCTGTAAAATTGCTAGTTTACCGTAATAAACTCTAAAAGTGCTGGTTTCACAGTTTATTACTGTGAATTTTATAGTTTTAAACTGGAACCTCTGCTTACAGTATTACACCGTTGTTTTTACAGTATAATACAGCTAATTTCATGGTAATAAACTGTAGCATTGTCAATTTCACAGTAATAAACAGTAAAATGGCTATACTACACTGCAACCTTTCTTGACAACAGCATCGTGACGTCAGTGAGACGTTTGCGTGACGTTAGCCTATGAAAAACGAGCTAGATAAAACGTCACAGCCTACTTGGCGAATTAGAGGCGATCGCTGACTGCTTGTGAGCTCTTATTGACTCCGCCCGTAGTGATGTTCAGTGTCAAGTTAAGTTGCATTGAGGTATATACTACACTGCAAGGTTTCTTGACAAAAACATCGTGACGTCATCGCGACGTTAGCCAATGAAAAAGGAGCTAGTTAAAACGTCAAAGCCTTGGCGAATTAGAGGAGATCACTGACTGCTTGAGAGCGCTTATTGGCTCCTCCCGCAGTGTCGTTCAGTGTCAAGTTAAGTTGTTTTCTAGTATAGTTGTACAGTAATAAACTGTAAAATAGCTAGTTTTACAGTTTATTACAGCGCTTTTACAGTTTTAAACTGAAACCTCTGCTTTCAGTATTACACTGTAAAAGCAACAACTTATTTTTTGCAGTGTATATGTATATTTTCCATTTTTGGAATTGTAACGATCAACGTATATTTTTCCTATGTCCGGAGCCCTCTAGTGAAAATTTCACATACATGAAGTGGCAATGTATGATGGTGAACGGGCGGAGCCAATAAGAGCTCTCAAGCAGTCACCGATCGCCTCTAATTCGCCAAGTAGGCTGTGACGTTTTATCTAGCTCGTTTTTCATAGGCTAACGTCACGCTGACGTCACGATGTTTTTGTCAAGAAACGTTGCAATATAGTATATAAGAAGTTTTCATTTCAAAAAACGAAGGTTTCTGACATCAACAAACGATCGGTTTAATACAGTGTTGCTTCAATTCAAATTATTTCAAAAAAATTTCATGCACATACTTAACTTTTTAAATATATTCTAAAATATAATATGAAGATTTTATTCGACCTAAGTTTTAAATGCGAACTTATTCAGCTCATCTTTAATTGCTAAAAAACCGATTGGATGTTTTTAGGTCAGAGATAGGTAACATGTTACAATTTACCTATTTTTTTTTTTTTTTTCAAAAGTTTACAGTTTTGCATTGTAGTTATTTTGTCATCAAATCATGTGTAGGACATTAATGAACCATTCCTTTATAGTTACTCTTTTCAAAATTAGACGACAATAAGTCCATTTGCGACAAGCATTTGATGGCCCTTGTTGTCCAAGCAATGTAATCATGCTACATTGTCTCCACAGTGCGAACCATAATTAAGCAAATGATGGTCACGAAAACTATTACCGACTTTGTAACAAGATTAAACAGGAAAATAGCGTACCCAAATAGTTGTTGAGTATATTATACTGCTCTTTAGAGTAAGGGGTGATACCTTCTTCAAATAGAAAACCGAATAAGAAAATAAATTTGGAATATGAACGAAAAAATAGTGTTGCATCTCCAATTTCTACACGAGGTTTTAATGAAATACTAGTTTTTACTCGGCGTTGCCAGGTATTGAATTATGTTCAACTTATTTCATGCAAAAATGAAAGAGGGGAGTTATAAATTGTAAATTCATTGTTAATCGTCATCTTTGTTGGAAAATATTCATATTTAAATGGGTTAAATTTTATCAATTTGTATGCTTATCAATGGCTTATCTCAATTTCTCTATGAATTCAAAATTGAAAGAAAACGGCCATTTTAAGACAAAAATTCGAATTCTGAGCTTTTTGGATTTTTTTTAAATTTCAAAACACCGCCTATGTGAATTGTAGTGCATCAAGGAACATCTGTGACAAGTTTGATGAAATTCGGACGAAAACTGGATTTGTGTAAGGAACGAACAAGCATACAAACATATATACAAATATACATACATCCATTTTCATTCAAGAAAAATGTTTTCAGTGAAAATTTTAAGTGTGCATTTCGTTCTTTCGAGAATGGTTCTTGCTTAATGAAATTATAAGTAGTTATTCTTGTTTTGTTTGCACCTTGGTGTTTTACCTGCTTCTAATAAGCGGGGCCGCGGTAGCCCGATTGGTAAGGCGTTGGACTCGTGACCGGAGGGACCCGGGTTCGATCCCAGCTGATCAAAGATTCACCGTCTTGATTAATGGTGGTAGGAGGACATTATAAATGTCGTGGTCACAAAGTCCTCCAAGTGAAACGATGCCTCTGGGGGTGCTGGGCCAAAGGTTTTCTCGACCTTGCTGGTTCAAAAATAACAGAGCGCTCTTCAGGGAGTTATCCCGCTTAAACCACGAGTTGTGGTAGGTACGGGGAACCCTGGAGTGTGTGAAATGCTTCTAATAAGCAAATATTATCCCAGCTCCTACTTTGGCTGAATAATATAGTTAAGTCCCATCCCCTATATAAAACACTCAAACCATAAAACCATGACCGAACGATAATCCTTTGTTTAAGGAAAACTTTTCCTATAAATAAGCAAAAAGCTCTTTGTGAACTCATATGGGCATCATCTTATTTCTATTTTACTAAACAATAAGAAAATGCTTTTTTAGTTTCACTAAAATATTCGGCATATAATGTTCTGTGATAAAGAGTGTAAAATATTATTTTTGAAGCAGTGTATTTAACAAATTAATTAAAAACTTTTTTTAGTTGTCATTCAGAATATTATTTTGTGAACGTTCTAACGTTCTTTTTAAAATTAAACTAGGTAACAAAGAAGATAAGTAAAAATATGGCAATAATTTAATAAAGTTAAAAAACATAATGTGTTATATATATATATATATATATATATATTTATTTCGTGTGTGTTTTTTTCAATTAGAAAATCTATACCAAGTTTTAACACAAACCAAGCAGTTGTATTTCGATTTCAAAAACCTTTGTGTTTACTGATTTAGAGTTTTTTTGATTGAAAGTAACTAATGCGTATTTTGATCAAAAATTGACAATTACCTTTTCCTTTAAGCGACCAAAGATATTTTTTAGACACAAAATTGAAATTTTAAGTAACTTGGTTCCTTTTGTAGATTAGTTTGTTTATGTAGTGATAAGTTGACTTTATATTTTAAAATGAAATTCGATAACAACGCAACTTTATCATCAGCCATTTCAGAGTTGTTACATGCAGAAAAAGTACAACTGATTGTTAAATAATAAAAACACTTTTGGTAAAGTTTAATCATTTTCCCACAAAATACTAAATTATTGACCCGTAAGAATTATTTTAGAAATTTTTTTAAGGAAATTTCGAGGAATTTATAATTTTCTATTTAAATGTACTTTTCATGGTTTGGGTTACAATGCAGATAATTAAGAAGTTTGAATATTAAAGGCACAATAAATACATTTTCTTTCGTATTTAGGACTAAATAGTTCTGTTTATGACTATCTTCGAAAAATCTACTAAAATGATATTTTTATCATACTTCGAATATACCAGGATGAGAATGGATAAAAATACTTTACTGCTCCTTACAAGCAATCATGACTAAATTCAGTTATAATTATATTTAAAATTGAAATATTTTTTGTTTTCTTTATTATACCTACAAAAAAATCCAAGTGATATTCATGCATGACTGTTAAAATGCAAGTACGTTGAAATGAAATACGAATTTTATATCATAGTTTTGTATTTTCAAACATTAAAAATTGTAAAGGAACTCAAGGCTTAAAGCTCTGGATTTGTGTGAATAATTTAAATTTTTATGTCCATCGATAAACGTAAAGTTCAAGAGAGGATATTTCATCTTCATTATCGTTGATATCAAGGAAGATTTTACTCTAATTTGAAAGAAATTATTTTCCAATATACGGGGTAAAATTGAATAAACACATTAATCAAACTTCAATTTAAATCGTTAAAAGTCATTTTGGTTAAGAACCCACTAAATTAATTAACTCAAATGAAATCAAATTTGTTTAGAAAATTTGCCTTTCATTAAAGTTTGCACTGGTTCTGCATTTGTAATACCTCGTGGAAATCGATGCATCTGATCCTAACCTCATTTAAATTAACAATTTTAATATGTTAAATTCAATAAAATTCCCATTTTTTTCTTAATCGACAAAAATATACAGTCGAGCCCGCTTATTAGAATTTCGGATAAAGTAATATACCGCTTAATACAATACATTTTCAATGCACCAAACTGTTGTAAGGCATTATTTTGATCCCGGATAGTGGAATATCTCGCATATTAGAATATTTTTTAAGGCAAAATAACTATTCCATTAAGCGGGCTCGACTGTATTTTTTTTATCATTTTAGGACCTGTTTAATAATGTTAAATAGAAAATTTTCAACTAGAGATGTTATAATTATATTTATGAAAAATAAAATTTTATATTATATACGTTTTCTTTTATTTTCAAACAAATAGCTAATGTGGTGAAACAAAATACTATGATTTCCATTTATTTATGTTTTTTATTGGTTTTTATTCGTAGCAAATTTAAAAGTGTTATTCGTTTCATTATGTTCATGGGATTCTTGTTGTGCGCGAACTAAAGTTTTTTTTTCAGCGAAGTTTTACGAAGGAATTGCTTGACTGCGAAATACAAACAGTTATACAACTTTTACTATATGTCTATTACATCTAAGGTAAGAGTTGCAAACAAATCCAGAAATTTTGAATTTAAGGGAATAAACTAGAAATTTTGTGAAACTCGAAAGGAAAGAAATCGCGTTTATAACAATGCTTACATTATTTTTATTATTGTATGTATCCATGGGACGACACATATTTCCATTCCTCTATCAATATTTCTACTTTCGACAATGTTGACGTTGGTAAAAGATGTAATCAAAATATTAATTAATGAGCAGAAGTGTTTGAAATTCTTTTTGCTATAGTTATAATAAAATATTTTTGAAAAATTACTGCACAATATTTTGAAAAAATATTATGCAATGATGTATCAGACATTGCATTAACTTGATGCATCAGTTATTGCATATAAACTGTTTACTGTAGTTGAAATATTCCATAGTTAAAAGAAGTGTCAGAACGAAAGAGAAAGCAGCGTTCATGTAACTGCTGTAATAATAACGCGTGAAAAGGTTATATGTTGTACGAATTTCAACAGATAAGTATCAAGAATTTGATTAAAGTAAAAACGTATAGTTATATAAATAGTATATTAAGAATAAAGAGATGCTTTACTTTTTATAAATACTGTCGGCTCCGATTAAGCAAATACTGTCGTTTCCAAGAAATATTATTCGATTAAGTGGGGTATTCGTTTAACCGAGTATCTTTAACGTTGCGTCTATGGCAAGAGAAGTATTCGGTTCCAGAATATTTTATTCGTATAAGCGGGGTATTCGTTTATCCGTTACCCGATTAAGTGGGGACGACATTCAATGTATTTTTAAATATTGATTTATTGCACATATAGCACAGTAACACAATGAAATTTATACAGTAAAACATATGGTTGTTTTCCTACTCTAAGATACGGAACGATCTGATGAATAACATGACACAACAATGCAAATAAGGCAGTGAGAATTCAAATAAAAAACAGACATATTCACAGAACATATTGAATCCTTGTTGCCTCCATATCATTGTGACGTGTATCGTAGGTGCTTCGTCTAAAAGGAAAAGGAAATATTGACTGAAGAGGGACGTCAAAATATTGAATTTATGCAAAACGAAGTCATTTTCGGATTACACGACCCGAAGTGAGGCATTTTCAGCAGCTATTTCGCGATGAAAGCACTTTGCTTGATAAGTGGGCTTTATGTACTTCCTTTTTACGGAAAACATGCAATGTAATATAAAAATGGCGGATAAAAGGAAGCAGGCAGCACCAACAAATGCTTTTCAGTTTTTTTGAGGAGTTGACTTAAAGTGTATCTTTTTGTCCTACCTCTCTAAAAGAAGTTTTAATATTATTTTCAAAGAAATTAATTTTGAACAAAAAGTTATAAAAATAATTACACAAACATAAGTATGCTTATAATAAGACAATAAAAATCAATATCACATTAAAGAGAGATGGAGAGAATGGGTGCATGAATTTTTATTGCATTTTTATTTTGTGTTATTTTGTTGTGAAAGTTGAAAAATACATTGCGTAAAATGAGCTGTTGTTTTTACAGTATAATACTGGCAACCGAGGTTCCAATTTAAAACTGTGAAATACACAGCACAAAATTGTAAAACTAGCAATTTTAGTTTCTTACTGTAAAGTTAGAAATTTTACAGTTTATTGCCGTAAAATTTAGCTGTATGATACTGTAAAAACAACGGTATGATACTGGCAGGAGAGGTTCCTGTTTAAAACTAAAATGCACGGTAATAAACCGTAAAATTAGCAGTTTTACAGTTTATTACTGTAAAATTAGCAATTTCACAGTTTATTACTGTAATAAAATCAGCAATTTCAGTTTGGTACTATAAAATTAGCAATTTCACAGTTTATTACTGTAAAATCAGCAATTTCACAGTTTGGTACTATAAAATTAGCAATTTCACAGTTTATTACTGTAAAATCAGCAATTTCACAGTTTGGTACTATAAAATTAGCAATTTCACAGTTTATTACTGTAAAATCAGCAATTTCACAGTTTGGTACTATAAAATTAGCAATTTCACAGTTTATTACTGTAAAATCAGCAATTTCACAGTTTGGTACTATAAAAGTAGCAATTTCAGTTTAGTACCGTAAATTTGAAAATTTTACAGTTTATCACTGTAAAATTAGCATTTTTAAGTTTACTACTACAAAGTTAGTGTATTATACGGTAAAAACAACATTCATGTTTTAGTGTACCTTTCTGAAAAAAGTTTTTATATTATTTTAAGAAATTAATTTTAAACAAAAAGTTATAAAAATAATTACACATAAGTATGCCCACGATAAGACAATAAAAATCAATATCACATTAAAGAGAGAGAGAAAGAAGAGGTGTATGGATTTTTACCTTGTGTTTCTAGGTAGCACAAAAAACGTTTAAACGTTTTTAATCCGTTGTCACAAGGTTAATAACCATTTTACAACCCTTAAAAAACGAAGTGTGCTATTTGGGTTATTTTGTTGTGAATGTTGAAAAATGTTCTGGTCACCGGGCAGAGTTATGACCTGACGTTCCTTCCACCTCTTCTTAGGTAATTTCCTGCTACTAACCACTCTTCTAATTCTGCCATGCCATAAAAATTCCCCTTCTAACTGATTAGCCTCGTAGGTAGGCGAAACAAATGTTAAAGAATACATAGAAGTCCAATGAAGCAAAATGCTACTTAACGTGCTTTTTCCCAATAACCTCAAGCATCACTTTGTTTGTCTTCTTGTTACGCTAAAGTACAGCGACCAAAGCTGAGAAGAAAGAAAAAAAAAAAAAAAAAAAAAAAAACTCAATGCGTAACTTGTCTCACACATCGAGGTAATTGGATATCTTGGGTTTCCCTGTGCAAATTTACTTATTTTGCCAAAAGTACGGGAATAGTTTCTTTACAGAAAAGATTTACTGTCTTGAATATTTGTTCATAGATTTAATATTAGGAAAAATAGCGTATACTGCTGTAGAATAGTGTCATTTAGTTTTGGGGTAAGCATTAAAGTATAATACAGTAGAGAACCAATTATCCGGGATGTTTGGGACCACAGCTATCCCGGATAACTAAATTTACCGTTTTTCTGGATCGCTAAGAAGCGATATTTGCCAATTGTTTATAAAACCCAAGTTACTATAACAAATAGTAATGCATCTTAAAATCTGAAAGAGAAAACGAGCCAGAAGTGCTTTTAGATATTACAATATTAAAAGTTTCTGAGCTATATGCCACTTATATAGCATTTATGAAGAAACAGTTCATATTCATTTAGGTCTTTCAAAAGAAAAAAAAAAAAGCTCTTCATTTTTTAGAAATTGCCGAAAATGCGTATTTTAAAAAGTGGCGGAAAAATTGACAAAATGTTGCCGGTTTTCTGATTTCCCGGTATTTTGGTTCCCGGATAAAAGGTTCTGTACTGCAGTATAATATCTTTTTCAGTTTCAACAAGTTATGTCAGTTTTTTTATGCTCAGTGTTGTACATTTAGCATTTACCACATTTTAAGGGGACCAAGTAAGGTAATTTCGACCAAAATTCGATTTTTACTTTTTTATATCATTAAAAAGTTTAAACTTTTACCTTTCCAACCCAAATATAGAACATGTTTAGCAAGAAACAGAAGCATCAGAAATTTTTGTTCTTTCAAAAGCGCTCGCCGTGTTCATCACATGACTGAAATCTGTAACGTTTTTCTTGAAACATGAATTTTTCAGGTTTATGTTTTTTTTTCTCAATACCTATTAAATATGCTGGGTCATTTTTTTAATAATGCTTCTATAATCTAGCTTTCAACATTTTAACACAAGGATTGGATGATATATTGATAAATATTTTTTATGGGGTTAGAAATCACAAAAAATGCTAATTCGAAAGTGGTTTTGCGTAAATATTAAATAAATATTTTAATTTCCATTTAGAGAGAAAAGAACGTGTTGAAGAATGTAAAACAAGTAATTCTAACATGCATAAAATGTTCTTAGCCCAATCTTTCACCTTTTTCCGAGAAAAAGGCACATAAAGTTGGTGAATTTAACATGGTGGAGATAGGGCTTACCCGGTTCCCTCAAGTGAAATTTAGTACATTTTATAAAATTTCACTTTGTTTCTTTTATGCTTAACTGTTTTAACTCTTTTGCGTATTTAAGTCCAAAAAAAAAAAAAAAAGGAAAGTTTGGTGCAAATTACTTTTGCGTCATAATTATTAATTTCATTTCATCTCATATAATACTCATGCAGTAATATACTGCATGATGTTTTATATAAAATTATATTTCCTTAAAAATTTGATACTGAATTTAGATTTGTCATTCATGTGAATAGAAATAAATGATGTTTTAGAAACATTAAAAATAAAATATTTCTCTTTATCGAAAAGTTTCTTCATTGCAAAAAGTTGAAAAAAAAAAAAAAAAAAGATTGTTTGGATGTATTCTTAGCTGACTGATTATAGATAATAGAATAATTCTATTATATTCGGATAATTGAGAAAAACGCACTTGAAAAAGAAAATAAGGTAAAAGCAATAAAAGCTTAAACAAGTTTACACACAAAACTTTACCAATAATTAAAACTCTCAAAGTATGCAGCATGCAAAAAAGGAATGAAAGAAATTGCATTTCATAAATGAATCAAGGTATATCTAGCAAAAACTTAACATTTGTTGATTATTTAAAACAAATGTTTAATTTACACTCCAATATTGTTTAGGACTATTCATGTCCAAGCCAGTTCTAGTTTTTGTATTCTGTTTGAAGTGTTATTATTCAATGAAGGTGTTCCCTTTTTTCTGTGGGAATAATATAATTTAAATTTAATTCAAAATATGCAAATTTGACTATTTGAATTCGAGGACAATGATTGGAAACATCAGGCAACAATTGTTGGAGTAGCTATTGAAAGCGGGAAAATATTTTTTCCCTCTAAAATTCGTTCTCGTTGTTGGAACTAGAAGTAAACGTCCATACAAAGCGTAATCAATGGGAAACTTCATTTCCACTTGATTAAATCTTTAATTAAAATACTTCTCCGACGCAATTCTTGTGCTAATTACATTGAGTTTGGAAAGCATCAGAAAAAAGACTCCAAGTGAAAACGATTTTTTAAGAAAGCAGAAGTGTTTTGACTCGAAATAATTTGATATAATAAGGGGGCATTTGTTTTCGTAATTTTAAAGTGTCGCAATTGCGGTAGCATAAAATGTTAACGGAAAAAGCTACATTCAAGGCTCATTTACATGAGAATAAATGTACATAATGCTTATGTAAAAATATTTAAGTCTTCAAGAAATATTTCGTGGTAGTTTTGAAATAAAAAGTCACTGAAACATAGAAGCATGTTTTTGAACTGCCGCTAAGTTTGAGCTTGAAATAAAACCTGTCTAAAAATAACTTTCAGTGAAACTTTTTTTCGGTTGTGAAAAGGGGAGGGATATCAAAAAAATATTCAAATTAAAAGTTTCTTTTTCGCACGGTATCTATTTATTACCCATTCATCAGTATATAAAATGTTTTCATTCTGCAACTGGATGATTTAGATCAACAACAGTCCTTTTATGAAAAAATCAGCTTTAGCATTTTTGCAATATCTCGATTATTCAACTAACAATTACAAAAACGCTCCTAATGATATGATAGACGCTGTCTATTAAGTATTTAGTTCAAAGTAAACATTTTATTTCTAACTTTTCTCATGTGACGATAATTTTAGAGATCATTACTTCTTTGCACACAACTGGAAAATTTAAAAAAAAAGTATTTCTGAAAGAACTGTTGGGGTTGTCCAATACTTATTTGGCGTATGTGCAAGTGCATTGCGTCACCCAAGCCTTCTTCCCAGAAGCCTTAGCAAAGTTGCAGAGGTGCTCTATGTAGGCACAATTGATGTACTGTTGCAATGTGTTCATAGAGTATTCTTCCAGTATGTAACAATGTGATTTGATGTTTTTACAAAAAAATCTGATATGGACCCCACACTATCGCCTTTTACGTGTAAATTTCTTAGTAGTTGCCTTAAGTGTTAAAAAAAGTGCTTGGCGTGAGCAAGGTAACAATTCAAATATTTACTCCCTTAATCTGCCACGAAACAATGCAAAAAATATTTTACAATGGTTAATTTTATAAATATTGCTGATTTTAATATAATTCAGTGAATTTTTCGCAAACTATCGCCAATAGCGCCAAGTTGAAGCCAAATTCAAAAAATAATTTTTTCGCCAAATTTGTCGCCAACTTGGCGATATGTCGCCAAATTGGCGTCAAACACTTGGCGACCAAAAGTTTGGCGACATATCTCCAAGTGCTCGCGCCGATTCATATCACTTGAGTTTGCATTGAAATTAACACAGATTTACCCCAAAAAAGAGGTAAAACACCCCCTTGGGAACATTCGAATGCAACCAAAAGGGGAAGTGCACAACTAGACCATCCTCAGAGCCTACATACCAAGCTAGAAGCTTTTACGGCATATAGTTTTTGAGTTATGCGACACACATACATACGCATATATATACGCACATACGTATATACAGACGTCACGAGAAAACTCTTCGTAATTAACTCGGGGGTGGTTGAAAAGGATTTTTCGGCTGCTTATATGTTGGTAGGTACATATGCACGTACTGACATGTCGAAAAAACTACTGAACATTCATTTAGGGGTGAGCAAAATCAAAATTTAGACTCAAATTTGAGTGATCTTTTTTTTTTTCGCGATCACAATACTTCCTTTACTACGTAAAAGAAAGTAAAAATATATGTCGTCTAATAACTGCAGTGATCCTGTAACAAGAATTTTCAGTACAATTCATGTACATGAAGTATTTTGCAAGTAAATATTATGCTGCATGCAAAAGTAAGTTGCGTAAACGCTAAAAAAGGAACATTGACAGCATCAAAACCTTGAGAAGGCATATTTTCAGACTAATTGGGGCTTCTTCCTTCTTTTTTTTCAAGATAAAATGATGAGGGACGGTTATAGGCATCTTTTGTTAACAATTATATCTTTAATACCTTTGCAATATTTTATTAGATTTTTAGGAATATTTGGTTTGAGATACGCGTTTAAAATTTCCGTTCAAGCAATTTACGTGGACGGTTCTTTAACTGGTTCAACATTTTTTGCTCCTAATACCTTTTCGAATCTTTTTTAAAATAATGCATTTAATTAAATTCATACTTCCATACGGTAAGAGTCCAATCGCATTTTATAAATTAAAAAAATACCCACTTGATGCGTAATAGAAACTAAAAAGGGCAGTCAGTGCTATAATTTTTCGTGTTTCTCCGGTTGCGTTAAACGTAAATTATAAAAGGGAGAAAGGAAAAATCGAAATGTCTAGTGGAGCATCAGGAAAGCAGAGTGCGAGAAAATTATTTTCTCCATGAAAGAATCTTTGAAGAGTATAATATAGAAATATTAAATTGCTCAGCACCTTAAATGCGCTGCTCGAAGCATACTCGGAAAAAAAAAAAAGTTTTTTTAGACGAAGTAGAACGCGTCTGATGTTAAAAATTGGAGGGAAAACTAATTTTGATATTACGTGATTTTTTCCCATTTTGCTTGACTTAAATCATGGAAAAATTTCGTTGCTTTCATTTTTCATTAAGTTCGCTTTAAATGAAAATCGCCTTTAATACCAAGCTTTTGCGAAGGTATTTTTTACAGAGGCAACTTTTTAAAAAATGATTCACTAGTCAAAATCTATGTTATCTAACTTTGCAAAGCTCAACGGTAATAATTATCTGAAAAAACTACCATTTGTTGGTAAGAAATCAAATCAAATTAAAAAGTACTTTTCAATTATACGTAATTTTTAAAAATGACGAAATTTTTTATCAGCCAGAACTTACACAGTAACAAGAAGAATTGCTAGTGTTTCACCTTATTTTCAGGTATGTGAATTTTTTCGGCAAACTCTACTGTAAATGTAAAATGACAGAGAATTTATACAAAGCAACTTATATATATATAACTTACTTTGGATTAAAGATGATGCATTAAAAAAAATTTTTTTTTCTTGAAGAAAAAATTTACTCAGGCTAGGTTACTATGCAAATATTTTCCAAAAACTTTCAATTACTTAAAACTCTGAATTATGATAACTTACCCCTCACCTTCTAATCAGAAAAAAAAAAGCTATTTTAAGCACTCATTGATAAAACTGCCTCTTAAGAAATTCAAACATTTTGTTTTTGTGGGTAAGAAATTATTATTCACCTTATTATTATTCACCTTATTATTATTCACCTTATTATTTATTATTCACCTTAAAAAGCATGCAATTCTTTCGATTTATTCCGACTCAAAATCAACCACTTTGTATAAACTAATCCTTACACCCATTTCGGTTCGATTCTTTATCTCAAGTCAAACCACGTTCCTAATGAAACGTAAATCTTCGGAACACGAATGCTTTGATATTCTGAAAGACTTGAAATGTCTCTGCATAATAATGGAATGCAAATGGAAGCTCAAGCACGCTCCTGCTTCGATCCCAAAGAGACCTCTTGAAGTCGCAATGCAGTGGATTTTCTAAACTTGATAGTATTATGTTAACTATTTGAAGAATTGATATTTTTTATTTCGAATGGAAGCAACAAACAAAACTTCTAACCTCTTTCTAAAGGTCTTTGAGGCAGTAAGGTAAATTGGAGGACAACGCCGTATTAGGGAAGATGCCTTATCATATATTTCACCCAGAAAAATCAGCAAAAACAACTATTCAGTCAGTTAGAATAAAGGAGCATGCTCATTCAGAGCATACAGAAATTGGTTTTGAGTTACCGCAGATTTAAGCGTTTCATCATTTTTACCCGAAGTGCACGAAATAGTGGGAAATTAATTTGAATAAGACGCCGCACTTTCGCTTGGGGAAGATGCCGTAGCTTTTCTACACGCACACGCACACGCACACGCACACGCACACACACACACACGCACACGCACACACACACACACACACACACACACACACACACACACACACACACACACACACACACACACACACACACACACACACAAGCCCTAGAGAAAATAATTACCCTACTCGGAACATATATCTAGAAAACTATATATGGGGAAGATGCGAAAATGAAAGGGTTTTTTAAACATTAATTTTCGGTGGTAAAAAATTGTTTTTCAAAACGAAACCAAATTTCTTCAGCCATCACAAAAGTTCACATTTTGTGGATGAATTGGATTTTTAAAAATAAAACCATTGCGCCAATTTATATAAAATGAAGCAAAAAGCTATGGCATCTTCCTCCAATCTACTTTGACAAGATGAATCCAGTACAGCTAAAGCAAAAGAAAGCAACACACCTAGTTGTGAAGCGCTGAAAAAAGGAGGATAAAGTAAATTAAAAGTATTAAAAAAAAAAAAAAACTTGGGAAAATAAACAAAAGTTCGAAAAAGAATACTAAGCATAAAGAGAGAAAATGCAAACTGAATTTGAAACACCAATCACGTTAAAATAAACATCAATGTCACTCCACCAACACAGACTATTAAAATTATTTAATTTAATAATGTATTTACTTCACAATCAAGTTATCATGTTAAAAAAAAGAACAAATATAATAGTTTATGAATTCAATCTCATATTTCCGAGTTCTAACACAATTTTCTCAAAATTCATGTGTTATGCTTATTACTATCGGCATTCATATTGTTTGTTAAAATATGTTTTCGCAAACAGAGAGAGAAAAAAAAAATATTTCTACATTAGAGCAAAAACTTATTTACGGGGATTAAGTGGTTTCTAATGAGGAAAATCAAAACAAAAAATTTTCATTTTTTTTTTCATTTTTTTTTTGCAATTTTCTTAATGGCATGGGGTAATGGGTTTTGTGCTGTCATTTTGTAAACAAGTAAAAACGTTATGTATTTTGCTAATTAATATATTTTTTTTATTGGAAGGAACAGTTGAGTGCACGCAGGTACCTTGGACTTTTTTGGTTATAAAAAAGTTTTTTTTTAAAAGTTATTTTTAATCTTTAAATTTACTTTCTTTATTTGCATTTTATTTTCGCTTTTTTTTCAATATTACACTATTTTACATTATTTTTTTTTGTTTATCAATTTCAGACAAAAATGTTTAACCTTGTTTTGTTGATAAATTTTAAATTGAAGTTAAGACAAGTTCATCAAAAAAAGAAAAAAAATATTTTAAATCTTCTTACTTTTCCAAAAATAATACATATTTTAAACATATTTTACATTTGTTAGACGTTTCGGACTAAACCCGCACATTTGGTATTTAATTTTTTGGTGTTTAATTAATTGGTTTTGTTTTTGGATACATAATTATTATTATGTTTTGGATGAAAACCGTTGAAAGCCTTTATGTCTTTGCATTCATGGTATTTTACAAACACGAGTTAGGAGAACTAATATTAACCAGCAATGTAAAGACTTTTTTTGTTTAAGACCATTCCCACCAAAAACTATTCCAATGAATAACTGTACATCAAGGATTTGTTTCTCTAGATTTGAATTTCAAACATCCGTATCTTCAACTCAGAGGCAATTCATTTTATAATTCCATTTTTGCCAGTTAGGTGAAAAATGAGGCGCAATACTCAAATTTGAAATTCATTGGAGCTGCTAAACATATTATTTGTGTGATACATTAATTTAAATTTTGTGTGATATATAGGCTTGATAAGGGTCAACTTTTTCACATATATGCGGCAGATATTTCAGACTTTCGTTTTTTTCACAAAACCCTAATATAGGGGAATGTAGGTCAAAGTGAAATAGCGAGACAAAGTGAAATGGTACAATTTTCAGTTTGCAGTGCCACCTATCTAGCAATATTTTAACTAAGTTACTTGACTTATAGTTGATTCCTTTAAAAAAAAAGATAGCTTCAAAGATCAGCGGAAATAATTATACAAGCTATTTTCAAAATTTGACACCTTTATTGTAATATTTGTAGTTTTGCAAAAATATTTCTCGTTAGCATAAAAGGAAAATTTTTATAATTATCATTTAAACCATTAATTGAGGTCTACAGATGTCCAGTGTAGTCTTTATTTAGTTCTATTAGGCATTTTTTGATTTTAAATAGTCAATATAATTTGTCAAGTGCACGCGGGGCAAAGTGGATGGGGAAAAGTGAAATAGTTCATTTCGTTACTTATTCATTCATTTATTAAATCACGTGCGCAATTCTTCATTTGTTAATTTGTTTGCCTCTTTGCAGTTAATTATTTACTTATTTACTCATTCGTTAATTCACTTTCTTATTCATTTCCCATTTTTCTCTCTCACTTTTTTTCTCACATATTAATTAATTTATTTATTCATTTATTAATAACTCGTTTACTTTTCATTAATAATCTTTTTTTCGTTTATTTACGCATTCATTTGACGAAATTTGCTGTTAATCGTAGAATAGAAATTTTTTCATATCATAAATATTATGTTTATACCTTTGCCCCATGGTTTTTTGAGGTGAAATTTTTTTACAATTTTTGAAAGTACAAAATAACGGCCAAAAGTGAAATATAATGTTTCAACAAAAGTCGTATTGCAAAACACATTGTTCCTTCTTTATGCTAAATGATTTTTAGAACAAAATTCCCATTTGTTCCTTTTGAAGCCGGTAAGTAAATTTAACTATTTCACTTTGCCCCACATTCCCCTTCTATATTTCTTCTAAAATCCACAGTTTCCTCTGGATCTTAGTCAAAACAGGCAGGAAGGTATTTTTTTCATCCGGAAAGGCATGGAGGGGATTGATTTGCAGAAATCGTTAAACCTTTCAAGATTCAATTTTAAGATGCGAAAATCTAAAGTGTATCTTTACACTTTAACCAGAATTCGCATCAGAAGTTCATTATTTTGTTTCTGCAATTGTATTGAAAAGTTTGGTAATCCTTTTTTCAGATTCACTTTATTTCTGCTGACACTCACTAAGATATACTCACAAGACATTGTACCATTTGATATTGTGTCGGACTATACTAAAGCCTTTTCTAAGTGACAGAAATTTTAAATTTCGGCTGATATCTAAAGTAACGTTATGTGATATTTTACTCCAAAATCATTTGATTTTTGTCTGCCCAGGATGTGAAACTTGCGTACTAGGTGGTAAGAGATGTTAAGTTCGAGAGTATGACTTGACCACGCAGAATAGGTGGGTGTACTAGAAGTAGAGACGGATCTCTTCGTGTTGCAATAGGTAGGCTCAGAAGGAAATGACATGCAGCAAATTTTTCACTGCTTGAACCATCTAGTCGTCCCAACCGATTACAAAATCAAGTGGTCCGTTTCCGTTTTCAGTCCACACGCCATCTCTTTGTAGTCAAGCTTTAACGGTATCAGTTATTAAAAACAAAAACTTTATTTATTTGAATGAAAAAATACATCATGTTTAGGAATGCACCAAATAATCGGCAGTACCGATTAATCGGTCATAATCTGCCACTTTGCCAATTATTAATAATCGGCAAAATCGGGCAGATTAATCGGCGGAAAAAATATTTTTTAAATATTATTTTTTGAAGTAAACCTTTACTAAGAAATTATGATGAAGAATTTTGTTAACAGTAATAATAATCCTCATGGTTGATGTAAAGTTTTTCATACATTAATTCTCCTATTTTGAATAAAAATACTCATAGATAATGTAGTAACATTTTTCATTCGTCGATACTTTTCTCCTTGCTTTTAGATAATCTTCAATTTTCACAAAGAATAAAAGTCTTGAATTACATAGCTACTAATAATTGAAAAATTGAAATAAAAGAACTTCAAAATTGAATTGCTCTCCACATAGACTCCCCCTCCTTTTGTTTGAATTTTCATGTCTAGTTTACATAATTAGAATTGTGCTAATGCAATATTATTGACAATAATATGAAAATTAGTTCAGAGAAATTTGATAAAATTTTAAAATTATTGGGAAAATTAGGAAAATGGAAGAAAAAAATAGCAAATATTTCAAAAGTTAGAATTGTAAAAAAAAAAAAAAAAACCAAGAAAAAAAAACTGTAACGGTGAAATTGGTAGTACTGAAAACAACCTTTTAAATCATTAATCGGTTTGACCGATTAATCGGTCGCTTATCAACTGCCGATTAATCGGTAATCGGCCAGTTTGCTTATCGGTGCATCCCTAATCATGTTCTAATCCTCCTAATGTTTGTACTAAAATTAAAACATGTTTAGATGTTTTAAATTATGTCATACATTACGATTAAAATTAAGATTATGAAAAAACATCCAATTTTATTTATTTGAATAAAAACTACATCACATTCCAGTACTCCTAATGTTTATATTAACCCATTAATGCCTAGCGTCCCTTTTTAGGGACGGTCCAAAAAGTGTGTCTGAATTTTCCAAAATTAACATTTCAACCAAATAATTGTGTTCAATTATTACTTTAGTATTGCTTCAATTCTGTATTAACAGATTTCAGCACATAACCGCTGTAAAGTGTGATCTGTAGCCATTTGATTATGATCTTTATCAAAAATTACATCGTTCACAATCTCAAGAACAAAAAGCTAAGTTTTTAAAGTTATTAACAAGTAAATCTATCTGTGTTTGATATATGCGCTACTTTGATCGATGTTTTAGTTTACCTTTTTTTGCAATTTTGTAAATTTTAAATTTTTTTAGGATTTTATAGTAATTTAAGAACGTCCCTAAAAAGGGACGCTAGGCACCAAAGGCTGCATTGTTTAACCGTTGCTGATTTCTTGCATAGAATCTATAATTCATATCAAAAGAAGTTAGTAAATGTTTATAGACTGAAAAACTGATAATAATTATCCATTTTTAAAACTTATTTTATTTTCAAAATCTAATTAAATTAAATTAATTAATATATATAAACTTAATTATACAATGTTCTTAGATATTTTCTCTTTTTTTTTTTAATTACAAAAAATACTCAAGGTAAATTCTGAAAGAAAGCTATTTCAAAAATGTAATTCTTTAAAACACTAATTATTCGTTGTATTTAATTACTTTTCCATTATGCATTTAGGTGCTTATCATTGTTTAGTCTGACTATTGAAGAAGCCCTAAGCTGTTTCAGAAGCTTAGCATTTCACCTTGATGAAGAATTCAAGGATTGCATATGTGTCTGTTGTTTGGGAAAGGGGGGGGGGGGTTGCAGATTTAATTTCAGAATTCCCTGAGCTTGCCAATTTTGATCTCTACTGTGAGAATTTATTTACCTCTCTTGCGCTCCTACGTGATTATTTGTCTCAGCAAGGTTTTGTGCAAGAATCGGATTAAAAAATGCTCATGAACTAAAGTTACGTTGTTCAAAAAAGAAAAGAGAGGAAGCTTAGAATAAATGTCGATGACAGGTAAAATAATATTACGTTGGTTCGGTGAATACTAGAAATGTCATAACTATTGCATTGAATCTGCACGGAGTTTATCCTATTGTAAAGGCTAAGCGATTGTCAATAGCGAAAAGAAAGTAATTGAAATTGATGAACCAAATATATATGGTTGCTCAATACAAACGTTGCATAGGGAAAAAGATCCCATGCATCAAATGTCGGGAACTACCGGTTTTTGATCCACTCTAGAAAATGGTGGTAGCCGCTCTTCATGTTTATTTTAGAAGCTGCTGTACAACATGCATTGAGCTCAAGAGAGTTGAGTTAGGTATTATGGGGCTAGTTGTTATATTGCTTTAAATAAGACTCAGGTAAGATGTGCCATTGAAGTAAAAGACCTTATCGGAATGCAGCAAATGCAATACGTAGGTTTGCAGAACAAATGTTTTGCTGACTTTCATACTCAACAACACCAATATTTCCTTGTTCTCTGAATTTACTTCCCAGTTTATGTTAGTTGCTGCTTTTATTTCTTTTTATAAATTGTCATTTTCAATATTACATCGTAGGCAGAAAAAAAATTTTGGTAAAAAAAGTATGTACCCTCTGGTGCCTAGCGTCCCTTTTTAGGGACGATTTTTCTTTCTTAAACAAAAAATTTATTTTTTGCATGATAATTTTTTAATTATTTTTCCTGTCCATTAAACACTATTTGTAATCAGTATACAAAGTATCGTTGAAAAAAAAATGTCAGGCATTAATGGGTTAACATCAAAACATGTTTAGATGCTTCAAATTATATCATACACTACGATTAAATTAAAATCCTGATTAAAATTTTTGCCGATGTATCTGTGAAACAAACTATCCTCACTTAAGTTTAAAACTATAAGCAAAAGATGTTCGCTTCCTTTAATGGAAAATCATTATACCCAAACTGCAAAGCGAAGGAAACGCAAATTAGCGTTGACGATACACATTGTGTATCTTTCGTTTCATTAAAATTTCATTTTATGCTTCCCCTGAAATTCCTTCTGAAATTACTCATCTCTGATGTTAATAATCGTAATATGTCACGAAAACTTATCCTACTTTCGGAGCGGTTTCTCGTTAGAAACATTAGAACGCCGTTCTGTGATGTGCCACCATTTGCTTTGGCTTTCGCAGTTTTAATTTATTTAGCAGCTAAGTTGTGACTTTCACGGAAAGTCTGTCGCGTGCGCGGAATGAAGACAACTACAGAGCGATGTCACGTTTGGGGAGAATTACTTTGTAATTTCAAGAAGAGTCATCTTATGCAAAAATTAAGGTTCAGTTTTTGATTTGAGTGCTTACTAAAGGTTTAAAAATACAGATGAATACTAATAACAGAGCTGTTGATTTTCCCTTTTATTTTCCCCATCTGTATATTTAATCCATTAATGCCTAGCGTCCCTTTTTAGGGACGGTCCAAAAAAGGGTCTGAATTTCCCCCAAATGAACATTTCAGCCAAATAATAGTGTTCAGTTAGTACCTTGGTATTGTTTCAATTCGTTATTAACAGATTGCAGCCCATAACCATTATAAAGTGTGTTCTGTAGCAGTTTTAATATGATCTACATCAAAAATGACATCGTTTACAATCTCAAGAAAAAAAACTAAGTTTTCAAAGTGATTCCCAGTTTCCTAGTTTATGTTCATTGCTGATTTTATTTCTTCTTATAAAATGTCTTTTAGATTATTATATCGTAGGCATAAAAAAATTTTAGTAAAAAAAGTATGTACCCTCTGGGGTCTATCGTAACTTTTGAGAGAAGATTTTTCTTTCCTTAATAAAAAAATTATTTTTCACATATTATTTTTTTAATTATTTTTCCTGTTCATTAAACACTGTTTGTAACCAATATACAAAATAACTTCGGAAAAGAAAATGTCAGGCATTAATGGGTTAACTAAAATAATTTGGAATTTATATATTCGCATTAAGGAGTATCAAGAAAAATGAACTAATTTGAATGATCTTATTAAATCAGAAGTACCAAACTTTATGTTATAGAATTCTTCTTTTATATGTAATTTTTAAAAAATATGTTTTATAAAACCTATTACGAACAAAATTCTATACGTTTTTTTTTACATACATAATCACCCATGTATGAGTAATGCTTTAGGGAAAACTGTTTTGTGTATTACATTTTGCAAACATTAGTTTTGAACGAGACATTAGAGCGAGACAAAATGCCTGGTTTTTTGTTGAAAATGCAACTATTTATTTTTTTTAAACTAATAAAACTAAATATTAATGTATAGGAAAGCAAAGTATATTTTTTAAACAATGCAAAAGGATGGTATTTTACAGGGCTTGAGAAGCTTAACACTGTTAATGAAAAGAAAAACAATGCATCCATAAGCTCAATTTTTTTTTTTTTTGCATTGAAAAAGACGTTCCTTGTAACGCCGAAACACGTGTCTGCAGTATTCCTGTTTATTTGTGCCTCCTTAACCCTCTCGGCACCCTGGACCTCATATGAGGCTCCTACTTTTGAACTCAATTTTGGAATAAGTAAACATTTAAAATGATTTTTTTTCCGTCAGTGACTCCACCTATTCATGTAGATCACATATGAGGCTCCTAAGTGAAAAAAAAAATCATTTTAAGTGTTTACTTCTTCCAAAATTGAGTTCAAAAGTAGGAGCCTCATATGAGGTCCAGGGTGTCGATAGGGTTAACGTTGCATTTTTCTCTACATAAATTAAAAAGGTATTGGAAGTTTTCTTTTCTAAATGAATCATAAACAAGTCAATATTTTTAATAGGTCTTTACATTTTTAACTTTGAGCCATAACTACTTTGCCTAATATATTAAATGAAAGAAACATTTAGTCCCTTAACGTGAGAGTCAATGCACTCTACTGACCTGTTTTGAATATAAAGCGTTAAGATGGTAATCTTTTCATTTTGTAGTTTAGTTCTTTATACTTAAGTTCTACTATTTATTGAAATGAGTTTCCTGTTTTTAGGAAACAATTTTTGGTACGCTGATTATAATATAATAATTCGGTAGGTGAAGGTTTATCTTCATGTAAATGCAAAATTAATATGTTCCTTAAATGATTAATGGCTTCATTAAAATGTGTGAAGTAGAGAGTAACATTAATATTTTTTCCGGTATTACATCACCTTTTTATAATCCAAAATATAAAACTTCTGCAACCTGTTGAGGAAATAACACTTTCCCGTGAGGCAACAATTTAGTTACTGTGCTATTAGGCCTCTAGTTAAAAGTTTTTATTTACCCGTTCCTGCTTGCCGTCATCAAAATCTTGGACTGAGCTTTCACCTCTCACGCTTCTGATAATTCCGTTATAAAGCGTACAAAGCTCGATCTAAGAAAAAAAATCCAAAAATTACAAATTAATGCGAATAACGTACGAACACTTGTGTGTGCGCAATTTTTTCAATAAAAAATAGGCACTTTTATGCAACTGTATTCTCGAAAATAATAAGATCGTTTAGGGATTAAAATTGCATGATAACAAAACTGCTTATTTATACACTATGTAGAGTTTCTTTTTTATCCGATGTTTACGTGCAGTAATTTTTCTTTATTTTTTTTAAAAAATAACGTAGTGCCATTTGATTTGGGGCTAACGTAACATCACATTTGGATTTCATTTCTACAACAATCGAATTGAAATTCGTAAAATTTTCAGGATTGAATATGCGTAAAGTTTAAACGTACAGTGCTTTTATCCTAACAAACGAAGAGCAAATTCTTTTCTCAGAAAATTTAGTTAAATAAGCGAGATACAAATGCAGTTGTACGTAGCAGCATTGAGAAGCCAAATATTTCAAAAGTATTCATGAAATTCGAAAACTTAGAGTTTTGATGTTTTAAAGATTCAATCTCTAGCCAAAGCAATAGTGTGGAATTATATTTGCATGCTGCTTAGAAACATTTTTGCATTTTCAAGACCAAATGTGGAGAGAGAAATCTGAAAGAATTTGTAGTTCAAAAGATTTGCGTTCCGATCACAGCAGAGTTTACTGGATGTTAGTGTCAAAACTGTTTGTGCACTCAGTATAGGCAAAATGTTTGCAGTATTTAGCATCTGTAATTAATGATTGCCCCTAAAATGTGAAACGAGCACATTATACATAACCAAATAATTAAAGAGTTTTCATTGCAAAAGGAGTCTTCGTTTTAAAATTTCTTAGAATTCTTAAGATATCTTTTGTGGAATAATGAAACTGTTCTTAAAAAATAAGAACGGTTATAAAGTTTATGAGAATTTCGTTTTCGTTGTATAAACATTAAATAAAAAGGGAAAATAAATATTATAATCCAAGTTTTAACTAAGACTTAAGAAATGGTGTAGTTATGGAAAAAAAAGAAAACTACACAGACAAATTTAAGTTAAGTGATAATATGAGCGTGAAGAAAATAGTCAAAGATATGACTTCTAAAGTAAATCCAGAATTGCAAGCATAAGGGGAGCTTTATAATGTCTTTCCAATCAAAGCAGTATGGCGAATTTTAACAAGTTCATTCTATATTACAATGCAAGGCTTCTTGACAAAAACATCGTGACGTCAGCATGACGTTTGCGTGATGTTAGCCTATGAAAAACGAGCTAGATAAAACGTCACAGCCTACTTGGCGAATTAGAGGAGATCGCTGACTGCTTGTGAGCTCTCATTGGCTCCGCCCGTAGTGACGTTCAGTGTCAAGTTAAGTTAGTTAACCCTAACTTAACTTGACACTGTACGTCACTACGAGCGGAGCCAATGAGAGCTCACCAGCATTTAGCGATCTCCTCCAATTCGCCAAGTAGGCTGTGACGTTTTATCTAGCTCGTTTTTTATAGGCTAACGTTACGCTGACGTCACGATGTTTTTGTCAAGAAACGTTGTAGTGTAGTATAGTATAGTGCGGAGAGCTGTTTCGTTGTGAGCCAGAAAAAATTGCACAAGTGAGCTGGTTTATGTATATCATGGGTGTAGCGGTTTCAACAAACAAGCAGAGAGTAATACACCTGCGCACTGTATAGGAATTTCAAACGTTCTGTTAAATGCTATAAATGGGACTCATGTGAAAATCACGCGATGGTCATAGAATGCCATTGTAAAATCTTCAACAGGTCCATTAACAGCAACTTTAAATGTTAGTTCAGAAGTTACGTCGTAATGTGACGTTGCAATGACGTCTTGACACTTTCACAAGTGACTGATCTTGCAATGTTAATTGATGTAATGCAGTGTTCCATGCTTGCAATTTTAGTTAAATGTTTGCAGCGATATTTTTAGGAAACATGTCACAACGTGACTTTAGTAATAAGTCACAATTTTGATGCAATGTGACTAACAATTGCGAAATAGCATTATTGCAAATTTTAGCCGTAATAGTTTGTGCTTTAAATGCATTGGGACGTAAATATTTAGGAGCAGGGGTGCCCATCCCGCCAAGCTCAATGGCGCAACCCCCCCCCCAAAAAAAAAAATTCTCAACTCTCTTGTGCTTTTTATTTTTACATCTCTTCTTTATTTTATTTTTTTAAATATTATTCTTTTCATATTATTATTATATTTATTCGAGAGATTTTTTTTTAATAATATTTATTTATTTTTTAAGTATTATTTATTTTTTTTTAAATATTATTATTTTCACTTTTAAATTACACCAATTATTTTTTTTTATTTATTTTATTTATTTTTTAAAGTACTAAATATTTAGTTATTTTTTAAGTATTATTTATTTATTTTTTTAAATACTATTATTATTATGTTTAAATTACACCAATTATTTTTTTTATTTAATTTTATTTATTTTTTAAAGTACTAATTATGCGCAGAATAGGATCGCTTTTTTACTCTTCCAGACATTCCTATCACACACACACACACACAAAATAAATAAATGAATAAACAAAAAATAATAATAAAGAAATGAAAGAAATAATTTAAATTAAAAAAAAATAATGAATAATTTTTATTTAAAAAATTCAGTAAATAAGTTAACTTAAAAAAATAAATGAATAAATAATTCAAATAAATAAATAAATAAATTAGTTTACCCCCCCCCCAAATTTGATAGCGCAACTTGCGCCATAATCTCCCCCTGTGGGCACCCCTGTTTAGGAGAAATGCTATTCTTATACAGATGAAGTCTTATGGGTCTCTATTCTGTTGTTTATGTAAAACATTCCATAATTCATTACTCGATTTAAGAATCGTCATTTTCTTCTCCAATATTACCTATTTAAATTTCTGTGGACATTTTTTGACTTATCATCACGATATGTAACTATGTTAATCAATACCATGTAGCAACTTCTCTACATGTACTTGTGAGCATCAAAATTGCGAGATTTTGAACCATAAATCAAACAACCCATTAGCTTCAACAACGAAATTCTCTTACGCCGTTTGAGTTTATAAAAAATGAATTTTTAACAGAAAAAAAGTAATTTAGGTTTTGAAGTTAATCTCTTGCTGAAAAAAAAACATTGAATACAATTTCATGAATAATTAACTTAATTGGTTTAAAATTTGGCTTTGGAGATATGTAAATATTTAAAACATTTAATCCAAAAAGCATTAGGTCTAATAAACCGAAATTCAGAAGTTTAATTACTACGTTAAATGATTTATAGTAAAATAAATGTCATCACACTGCACATTGCTCTTTTAATGAGTGAGAAGTGTACATCTTGCATGTTGGACTGAACCAAAAGTGTTAAACAGTAACACATAATATGAAATTTGAAATATTTTAAATATTATAAATAGAGAGTGAAAAATAGGGTGTGCGGTGGATATATCTTTAAAATGAGCTGCTTAAGGTGAAACACAACTTAAAAATGTCTCATGTTAAAACTTACAACATGTATGTAAAACGCACAAGGCACCACATACATTTATGCATTGTACGAATCCAGTTAGATATGAAAATTGTCACACTGCGTTGGAATAGCTGCCATAATTTATACATGCTCTATATTTGTGATTTTGTATAATAAGGATAAAATGGACTTCAATATCGGGGCAGTTTTCAAATTTATTTTATTCTCGGTGCAATTTACCGCTTAGTTTGTCGAGAAATTTTAAAATACCTGGAAGCTGTCCCAAAGAGTCAAAAGTAAAAGAAATTCTAATATATAATTGCAAAGCAGTACTTAATACTTATAACAAATAATCATAAATTTTTCAACAATGGAGAAAGATTCTTGCCAAAAAAGTAATTTTTTGGGATGAAACACAAGAATATTTTATTGCATTCTCAACCGGAGAGAAAAGTTTTAATGCATTATTTCAAACATTCTTCAGTTCATGAAACATTCGTGCCTGGCATTTACATGAAGTCACGTTGAAAATGAAGAGTTATGATAAGAAATACGTGATGTACGTTGATGAAAGTTTATTCGTGCACTTTATGTGCTTTTTTATAACTTATTTAAAAAGTCAAGCACCCAAAAAGTTTTTTTTTAATGTTTGGAATATAAAACATTTTTCGAAGAAACGAACTTTGTGAAAGATGAATCGTTTTAAGTATTTAACCCATTAATGCCTGACATTTTTTTTAAAAAGATTTTTGTGTACTGGTTACAAGCAGTGTTTAATGGACGGGCAAAATAATTAAAAAAATATTATGTAAAAAATATTTTTTTTATAAAGGAAAGAAAAATTGTCCCTTAAAAGTTACGATAGACCACAGAGGGTACATACTTTTTTTACTAATTTTTTTCTGCCTACGATATAATATTTAAAAAGACATTTAATTAGAAGAAATAAAATCAGCAATGAACATAAACTGGAAACCTGGGAATAACTTTGAAAACTTAGCTTTTTTTCTTGAGATTGTGAACGATGTCATTTTTGATAAAGATCATATTAAAACTTTACAATGGTTATGTGCTGCAATCTGTTAATAACGAATTGAAACAATACCAATGTACTTATTGAGCACTATTATTTGGCTGAAATGTTCATTTTGAGGAAATTCAGACCCTTTTTTAGACCATCCCTTAAAAGGGACGATAGGCATTAATGGGTTCAATAAATTGCTAGATAAGACAGACTTAAAGTTTTACCTAAAGCTCCAAATAACGCACCGTTATATGCACTGCAGAAAAAAAAAAACTTGTTTTTACAGTATAATGCATGGTAGCAGGTTGTAGCTCGGTTCCAGTTTAAAACTGTAAAAGCACAGCAATAAACTCCGAAACTGGCAATTTTAGTTTATTACTATGTACTAGCAATTTTACAGTTTATTACTATATACTAGCAATTTTACAGTCTATTACTGTATACTAGCATATTTGCAGTTTATTACAGTAAAATTACTATAAAATTTGCTGAATTATACTACAAAACAACATTTATTTTTTACAATGTGTAAGAATAAAAAAAATGAACCATTGTAAAAACTAATAAAATTTAAAGAAGTTTTTAAAAATGTACTTAAAAAGAAAGAAAGAAAGAAGGAAAACAAAACCCCCTTAAGTTGAGTGTAATAATCATGTGAAGTCTGCTTTGATTGGTAAAAAACAAGCTTACAGGAACTCCAGTCTAATGCAAGCAAATAAAATAATTTCTGACTGGTTTATATTCAGGGGTTCCTAAACTTTTTTGTTCCGTGGACCCCTTGCCCAGTTTTCGAATTTCCCGTAGACCCTCTTCCTTGGGATCGTTCCACAACTAATCAGGAATTGTAATAATATAACGCAGACATTCTAAAACCGGGAATTAGTTAAGTTCCATTTATTGATGTTCTAAAACAACCAAATGGCAACTTTCTAAAATATTCAGTTTGACAGTTTTACCCCAGAATAAAAAATTAAAATTTAAGTGAAAAGGACAAATGAAGAAAAAACGAAACATTTTTATGCATACTTCGATAAAAATAATGGCGCAAAACCTAAATCAGCTACCCAAGTAGCATCAACTCATCGGATTTTGTTCAGCCGATCATCGAACTCCTCGTAAACTGATCCCGTAAAGCACGATGACAGCGTTCCGACCAGTATCCGAGCACGGTTTTCGATGAGCTACTTTTCATCAGAAAGCGATATCCTTCCGATCCACTTTCCCGACGAAAATAAGCCGAGCTATATTCCATCGGAAAACAATACCCTTCCGATCAAGTTTCCCGATGAAATCCATGGGCACGGGACTGTTCTGCTCGTAAATTGTCCAAATCTCATCGTATTTCGAGAAAAAATCCTCGGATTTTGCTGCTCGGATTCTGTTTGGCCGATGAGACATATTGGATCATCGGCCGATGAGAATTTCATCGGGTTTCGATGAATGGCCGATCATTGGCCGATGAGATGCTGCTGCTAGGGTAATATTCTTACACATAATATGTGTACAAGGTGGTGTTAAGTGGGATAGCGTGAATTTGGTGCATCAACAAAAGGACCCCTATTTGCATCTTGTGGACCCCCAATTTTTTCTTTCCTTTATATGGACCCCTTCCAAACTTCGGGAGACCCCCGGGGGTCCCTGTGGACCACTTTGGGAACCACTGGTTTAAATCATTCCCATCAAATGTAAGATAGAAAAAAAATAGTTTCCTCTTGTATCACAAATACACAAGTGCTTACAATAAGAAAGGTTATTTGCTATTTTTACCAGCCCTTACTTGTAGGACTGTTTTTAGTTTTGAATATTTTATTAAAAAATCTCTAAATTTTGATGCTTTACTAAACATTTAATAAGCTGTGAATGATGCTGATAAAGCATAGAATAAGCTGTGAGTGCGATAGATATAAAATAAAACAACGCACTAAAATTCAGACAATTTTAGTGCATTCTTTTAGAACGTCTTGCACTGCTAAATTCTTTTGTGTATGGACACGCTAGCCAAATTCTAGTTTGTTTCACTGTTTAGTATATGATGTAAATAGGCTTTTAACGTATTTTTTTTAAATTTTCTTCGCAATAACCAGAAGCCAGTAACGAACCAAATGTCTCAATATGGTCCGCAAGTGCACATTAATGGATCACAAGTGCCCCTAACGGGCACGCCTGAACCGTTAATGGCCCACTTGTGGGTTATTATTTATAAAACCAAGTGTTTGCTTAATTACCACTTTAAAAAAGGGAATATCGCTTAAAAAGATACTTAATTACTTTTTGATTCATCAAACACATTAAAAAAGCATTTTTTAAGAACATTAATCATACATATACAAGATATACAGATGAAATTATAATTTATTTATAATTACTTTGAGACATTTTATTAGATGGTAAAAGTAATTATATACATACCTCTTTAGAAAATATGATTCGTTTCACCGTTATGATATACGTTATAAATTTTAATTTTTTTCGGCATCATTTAAAATGTGGTGAATTTGAACTAATTTGTTAGAATATATAATGTAGCTGTATTGATCCTTTTGTTTTTTTAAATCAGTTTGTTTGAAATGTTTTCAAATGTAGTTTGTTATTAAATAATTTTTGATTAGCAACTTAGGTTTAAAAACATAGCAAATGCGTGCGTAATCAAGTAAAATAAATGCTTGAATTTGTTCGTTCAACTTTTTTCGAATTAAATTGCTTAACATTCACATTGCTTATCTTATTTCGTTTTCAAAACTGATTCCAAGGAAAAAACAAAACTACTTCCTTGAGATTGCTAATTCCCAATTTATGTTTTTCTGTTAAATTTCAAATAGAACTGAAAAAGTACAGAAAAAAAATGTTTTCTAATTCAATTTTCTGTTTTTTTACAGCAGTTTTTTATATGATGAAGTACCTTTTTTTCAGAATGTCACATAAAAACTAAAGCTAATTGTTTGAAACATTTTAAAAGCCCGAACGAACACATTAGCCTAATTACAACACATTTATGTTGTTTTGTATTATTTAATCACAAGTGCAGGCTCATTTTGTGCGCCAAGCCTTTTTCTTGACTTTTTCTTTTTTTTTTTATTGCTACGTAAAGAAATATAAACCTCAGATTTTGATTTTAAAGTGATAATGAAATGATTTTAGAGCTATAATTTAAAATGTTGAGCAATTTATTTAAACATGCGTGCAGTTTCAAAAAAAATTTGCTGTAAATGAAAATTGCGTACATTTTAAATAAGTATGCACATATTATTTAAAAATAAAGATTTCGCAAAAAACCAACAAAAAAAACCGTATTTATTTTCTGCGGTAAATATAAACATTAGAAAACATGTAGATAACATTTTAAAAGAATTGATTGCTAGGGAGGGGGGGGATTAGTTGAAGATTGTGGTTAGATGCCGAAATGCAAACGATTTGAAATTATTAATTTTCGGAGGTTTCGTTTTTTTTTCCCTTTCAAAGCGATACTTATTTTTTTATCATTCACAACAGTCCGTTTTTTGATGGTTCATCGATTGGTCTAAAATAAAACCAATGTGCGAGTTTATTTGCAGCTGAAAAAATACTGCATCTTCCGAAAATCAACCTTATTTTAACAAATTTTCATTTATTCTTTGATAAAAATAACGCACAAATTGTTTGATATTAAAAAAAGTAAATAAACTACTTTGTTTATTTTTAAGCAGCTGAACTTTTAATAAAATTGTGTGTGTGTGTTTGTTTGTTTGTTTGAGTGCTGGACATGTACGCTGCCATCAGGTGGAGCGGAGGCTGAGGACTAGCGGAGGAACTGTACGACCTGAAGGATTAAGTTTTCTTAGGGAGTAAACCACCGTACCCCCCTTCCCGGTGGATGATCCGTATCCAAACTGAAAAAGGAGAAACAACGCCAACTGCGGTGAAAAAAAAAAGTAGAAGAAAAGAAAAGAAAAAGCAATCGGCATACTCAAAAAAAAAAAAAAAAATGGGATTGCCATCTAGAAATCCGGATAGCCATCCGGATGGGTTTTTGATATCTGGACGTCAGCGAAGTTCAAATATTGCGTATTTGACTAATCTTAGTATCCGTATATTTCATGCAATCAATCTTTGACTTGTATGAATTGAAAGTTGGAGCAATACAAAGTTTCACCAAAGTAAGCTTCTTTTTTAGATTGAATTAGAAAGAAAAGAAAAGTTCGTAGATTGTACGACATTTATTATGGAGAAAGAACATAAATATGTTCTTCTTTGGATCATTGGATAAAAAATGCAATACGTAATGCAAAGACAAATACAAGCTGCAAAATAAAAAAAGAGCAAGGAAAAATAAATAAAATAAATAAGGGAAGACGAAGTTTTTAGCTACTGCCGTTTAAACTGCCATAGTCAATCTACCAGTCATATATTATTAGCGCCTATTGAAAAAAACAAAAGAGTGCCGTAAAACTGGCAGCAATAATTTGAATCTAAGCTTTTCACAGATATTTCATTTTATGGCTCAAGTCGTTTAGCAAACGGAATGGGAAGCAATGAATAAAATTTACGGCTTACGATTTATAGCAAATCGATAAAGTTCTGTCCTTGCTCCTGCTAAAACTATTTAATATTCAAGCCATTGTATTTCTGGAACAAATTATCGCGAATTGTTTTTGGCAAAAAAAATAAATACATTTCTCTTTGCTTTGAGAAATTATTTAACTAAGGTAGCAGATCATATACCCCAAATTTCAGATATAGTCAATAGTATAATTACAAAAAAATCAAGTAGAAAGAAAAGAAATAAAGAAAGGGTTTTGCTACGTTGATAAAATTATGGGCTTGTATTCTTAAGTATAATCAGACCGTGAAGAGATGGCACTTGTCAAGCAAATAAGAAAACGAGTCCATTTCTTAAAATAGGTAGAGAAGGAAGAAATTGACGTGTGCCATGTTTGTGAGTTTAGCGACATTTTGTCAATGTGACGTTCTTTACAAAAGATGAAATAATTATTTGACTATATGAGGCCGAAAAAGAGGCAACATTGATAGAAAATCATTCTAAATTAATCGTCTGCAACATGTCTTTTACTACATTGTAATTTATCTATCTATCTAATATCTTTAAACGAGTAATTCTTGTATATATATACACTACTCGACATTAAAAATGCAACACCAAGAAGGAGTGGTCAGAAATTGATGAAATTTGGTAAGAAGACAGAGACAGCATGGAACAATAAGTGATATTTATTTCAAAATAAATAAGCAAAATTTAGAGCGAGGACGGCGTCGGCTCAGTAAGAAGTAGGACCACCGCGGACAGCGATGCACGAAGAAACACGTCTAGGCATGGAGTCAATAAGCCTGCGGCTGGTGTCCTGAGGGATGGCACTCCATTCCCTTTCAACCATTTGCCACAGTTCGTCCTCTGAACGAAGCAGTGACAGGTTCTGCAAACAGCGTCCAATCACGTCCCACACATGTTCGATTGGTGACAAGTCAGGAGAGTATGGTGGCCAGGAAAGCATCTGTACACCTCGTAGAGCATGTTGGCTGATTCGAGCACTGTGAGGCTGGGCGTTATCCTGTTGAAAAATTGCATTTGGCAGACCCTGAAGGTAGGAGATTGCCACCGACCGCAGTACATTATCTACATATCGTTGGGCAGTCATAGTGGCCCCGAATACGAACTAGAGGTGATACGGAATTGCATGCAATAGCGCCCCAAACCATTATGCCACGTTGTCGCGCTGTGGGGCGTTCCAGTTACTGCCGGATTCGATCTTTCTCCACGTCGACGCCACACACGTATGCGATGACTATCGCTGGACAAACAGAAGCGGGATTCATCTGAGAACACTACGGTTTGCCATTCTGCCATCCACGTCGCTCTGGTCCGGCACCATTCCAAACGTTGGAGTCTGTGCTGTGAGGTCAATGGCAGTCTTCTTAGCGGGCGCCGTGATTGCAGGCCACGTGCAACCAGTCGACGGGAAATGGTTCTGGTCGACACAGGAACATCCAGGGTACCTTGCACGTGCTGCAGAATCGACGTACAAGTGACTTGCGGGTCCGCCACAGATTGTCGGTGAATCCGTCGATCCAAGCGGTCTGACGTCACTCTGGCTGCACCTGCACCCCTCAATGTGGCTACATTTCCTCTTTCCAACCATCTCCGACACAGCCGATGCACATCGATGTGGGTATCAGCTGCAATTTGACGTATGAACCGACCTCCCCTTCTCAGTCCGATCACCATACCCCTTGTAAAGTCGTCTATATGCTGGAAGTGTCTTCGTTGAGGACGGCGTGGCATTTCCTCCTATCACACGTATCCTTCGAGACAAAAACCCAATTTCTCCGATAATTAGTCTGGCAGAAAAACCAACATGAACATAGCCCACTTTTCAACTTCATTTTCTTATATCTTACTTCACGTGCGTCGGAGAGCTGCGCATTTCATATCATTTGCATAACTCAGTGACGTGCGTCTACGGTAAAATTTGCATGAATTTCTGACCACTCCTTCTTGGTGTTGCCATTTTCAATGTCGAGCAGTGTATATATATATATATATATATATATATCGGATCTCGAAAACGGCTCTAACTAATTTTGATAAAATTTTGTAAAGTTTTGGTTTCTGAGTTCATCTACATCGGTGCTGCAACATTCACATAACAGTAAAAGATAAGAAGATAAAAAACATGAATTTTTTCTTACATGATTTATAAATAGTTTTTTTGAAACTGTAGTTTCAAATATAAGAAGGAAAAAATTACAAAAACCGTTACAATAAAGAAAAAATACATATTAAATTAAATATGTTTTTCAATCCAATTAACTGAACCTTAATTTTCTCTTTCGAATGCTTCGGCTAAATTCTAATCTCATATCTTGAAAAACATGATTATAATCTTACATCGCCGTCGCTGCAATGTTTTCCTTTTTAATTTTTTACTCTGAAATTGTTAAGGTTTTTACATCTTTAATGCATGGAAATATAGCAAAATTGAGCGAGCGAGAAAAAAAAGCATTAACATGTTCTTTTTTCTTATGAGAATTTTAAAAAAAGGAGAAGAAATATTGAATATTTTAGCCTACTGTTGCGCAGTTCTAAGCGCAAGAACTTTTTTAGAAAAAACATTAAAAAAAATACATCTATTAGTTTTTAAGGAATATTATTAAAAGTAGGTACTTGTAACATAGTTATATTGTTCTGCTGTTATTACAAAAGTATTGACATTTAGAGTACGATGTTGTAATAATTTCCTCTTTACTTTGTATTACAAATGTAGGGAGGTATTGTGCAAGTAAACATTTTTCTTTCAAATTTAGGAGTAAATTTTTATTTTAATAATCCTCGAAGGATTTCCATCTAGTTTTATACATCTAAAAATGTGAGAACAGTTAAAATATCCATTTTGACCATCTTCAAGTGGATTATAAAAAGTTTCGTCACAACATTTATACTTATGCAGGTATGATCGTATAGATCTATGAATGTGCTTGTGCGTGCCTAGTATAGCTGTAATAAATTATGGTGCGTAACGGTAAAATTTCGCATGCTGGGTCAGTATAGGGTCTCGTTATGCAGTCTTTTATAGTTTCGATCGGATATTCCGAAACACGTGTGTACTTATTTTCAGACAATCCAATGGTAATTTTAATAAAAAGTTACGAAATATTTCAGATACCACTTGGTAATTTATCATCAAGCTTTTGCCGCCAACTTGGCGATGTACTGCCAAGTTTACAAAGCAAAAATTACTACTTCAGTGGGGCTGAGGTAAAGCCTCTTTAATACTAAATGCCTATTACTTTCTGGTTTTTCACAAAGAGCAAAAATTCGCCCTTTGTTCAGCACGTACTGCCATCTATCGAAGTTATTCAAAGCAAAGAAACTGTCAGGGAAATTAACAATTGGTTTATTTCTAAATTTAGATTCAAAAATTAACCAATCAAATATTTAATTTGAATATTGTTTGGATCCATCGCCAATAGCTGCAATCCCGAACAGTGGGATACCTTTTTGAGGCAAATGTGGTAGGCATTTAGTATTGCAGATGCATTGGCTGAGGATACCTGGAACAGCTTACCGGACAAAGGTATAATGAGAAAAAGAGTTTATTGTCTTAAAAGGACCATTGATCTTCGCTGGGACTATAAGTTGACTGGGACCAGCTTAGGTGGGCCAAGAGCCTGTTGCTGGTCGTCACATTTGTATTTTTATTAAATTCGTTGATATAAATGAAATGCCAACTTTAGTGTCAATTAGTGACACGTAAAGAGAACCAACTTTAAAGTTATCGATATTATTAATATGAATTTTTGTAAAGCAGTCCTTTCTGCATATACTTTCAAAATTAAGGTCTAAGTGTTAATGTTTTGTTTCTCCCTCTTAGGCACCAGTATATATAGTGCATTGCACGTATTCCTGCCGTAGCTTTGGCTTGGGGCGGTCACTTACTGCAAAATATATGCGATTTTTTAATTTAACGGAACCAATTAAAAAAACTGTTGTGTCTTTCTCCTCTACTAGTAGTCAACAGGAATTACAAGTTTTCTTTATGGAAAAGAGCTTTTACACTTTTTTGATGAAAACAATTGAAATCTGAAAGAAATATCATTTAAAGGACAAAAATACGGAAACTTATTTTATTGTTGGAAAAAGAAAATAAATATCTTTTTACTTTTTAAACCTAAACTGTCTCAAAACTTTATTTGTTATGTGTTCTTCTTCGTTCGTCGAATTTAGCAAAAGAATTAATAAAACTCTTTAATTAAGAGGATTTCTTGCATTAATAAAGACGCAAGAAATCTTTTTCCAACCAGATCTTCATTAATTTTTAGAAGTTTCTTCTTCGCTCCCAAAAAACAAAACCTTATTTAAAAGGCACTACACTTTAAAAATAAATTTCATCCTTTATTGTTGGGAATTCAACTACTGTCCATTGTTTGACAGCCAATGAAAAAGTGCTGCTTTTTTAATTGCGCGATTCTGCGTCATTTGTTAACTTCTTCTGAAGTCCCCTTTTTGAAAATTATTTTTCTGGTAACTCGGTATAATTAGCTGTGTACTTAAATGGGAAAAGTTTTTTTGTTTTCATTCGTTACGATATACGCTGCATTTAGGAATGCAGCGTTTCGCTTTTTGTTTTTTGTAACGTATAAATTTAATAGATCGCTTGAAGTTCTGCTGCATATAATAGATTTTTTTAGATTGTGTTTCACACCTTTCTTTTAAATTTTTGGCACTAATACCTACGTTTCAAACATCTAATAAATTGTATGCGTAGTTTGTGCTTAAGAAAATTTTTTATACTTGTTACTTTAAATAAAAATGAATGTTTTAAGGGCTTTCCTTTTTCAAAATCATGAGTGACTGAAATGAGAAACAATAATTATTAATAACCGCAAAAGTATTAACGTTATTTACAAAAGTGAAAAATTGTTTTTTTTTTTTTTTTTGTTTTAAATTAACTCTTTATATTATGATACATCATAATATCTCATACTCACACACGTAAAATTTAAAGTCCAGAGGTTGCACTTTCTGGACTAAGTGCTTAAATATTGGTAAAATTTCACATCCATACAAATTGATTGAGCCCAAAAATAAATTACAAATTTGACTTTATTAGTTTTCTATAACAGCTTTGTATTAGAAGATCTATATATTTGGTTGTGAATTATATCACAAAACATTATTGCTTACTTAATTTTTCAAAATCTCCCTACACATCCAGCTAAGAATTCTATCCTTTCACCGATTACTTACTCTTTCACTCTTTCTATCTACTCTTTCACCGATTTTACTATTGCTTTGCGGGAATCGTGAGCATGTTTAAAATCTATTAAGGAAAACAGAAGAAAAACATTCAACGGAGCGAGTTAAGCTTTGTGTTAAATTAAGTTCTAGACAACTGGTTTTATGCAAGTAAATTTGAATTTTTCAAGTAACTTTTAAGTTAAAGCTCTTCGCCTTTAATCTTTAGAAACTTAAACTCATGAAGCATTTGTTGGAGCTAGCTTTTAATGAATTGTGCCTATTTAGAGACTTTTAATGTCCCTATTTCTAAACATTGAAAGGGAAAAAACAAGATTGGTTTAACTTTTCAAAAGTTTATTTAATTAAAGAGGCTCTTTATATGTGCTATTACTGATGTCTAAAAAAAAAAAAGAAAAAAATCAAATTTATTTCATAATAATCTAACTCACTCAGCAAGGAACGTTGAAGAAGACACACTTGTTTGTTTTCTTTAACAGTAAAATTTTGACTCAGAATTTGCATCTTTGGTTTTCCCCCTATTTTCTTACTAGAGATACAAAAAATCGTGTCATAATGTCATGCGATTTAGATACGAAATATTTCTCTTCATCAAGTACCGTATTTTTGCAAATAGTATTACTTCAAACTTTCTATTAAAACTGTTTCACTTTTATTTTGCTGGTACGCAGTACCTAAAATTAATCCAAGCACCAAAAAAAGCTTTAAATTTCCCGCTACAGGAAAATCCTAAAAGCAAAAGGATGATTTTTTTGTGTAAATACTTAAGAAAAAAATGGCAACACATTTTTCTTATCAATGATTTGTTTCACTCTAACTCATTTCTTAAACACTCGTGTGCACAAGATATAAAAAATCCAATTAAAAATTGAGTTTTACTAACGAAAAACGCCTGTATCTCTTTTTTGGGTGAAGTTAGCATTTAGGAGTTGTCAAACCCTTCGGAAATAAATTCCCCTAAAGGGTATTTTTTCAAGCTTTCCTTATGAGACCGAAATCCGAGAAGTATTTCTGGTAGAAAGAGTAACTCATGCAATTTTTGGGTCCATAAATTAAAATTTCAATGGTTCCGTACTTTTCTGGCCTTCAAAAGCCCGGGATCTCAAGTACTTAAATGCCAAATTTGGTTCAGATCTAACCTAAACTGTAGATTTGTATAGGGAATAAACACACACACGCACCCACACACCACGCGTATTCTTTGTTATATAAATATGGACCCCAGAGCATCTATAAGACACCTAAACCTAGAAACAACACTGTTGTTCTGAGGCGACAGTAGTAATTATTCAGCTCATTTTTCTTAAATTCTTCATTACCTTTTCACGCAATAAAAATTAACCTTTAGTATTTCTATTTAATTATGTAAAAAACTGCGCTCAGAGTAACACAATAGTTTTCCGTCGGATAGCAGATATATCTGTCACAGCACATTAAACAAAAAGCATTTTGCTTTAATGCGTGGTTTTCCTTCCATCTTTTCTCCTTTCCTTTTATCTGGTTTCACAATGGGCACATAATTCTTTTTTCGAAATTATGAGCTTTGTGCGAAATAAAATAAATATATATAGTCAAACCTGCCTATCTAGAAAAACATTAGTATTTCATTTTATTTATACTCTGCCAAATTTGTCGATTAAATAAAAGAAACAATATTTTTTAAATAAAATTATTTTAAGTATGCCTTAAATAAGAATTCCTCCTGAAAAAAAAATTATAAACAGCAAATAAATTCTGCAAACACAAGAATAACATGTTGAACGAAAGTGTAGTAAGAAAAAACAAGACAAATAATTCGGAAGCTTTATAAAGGAATGAAATATAAAAACACGAAGTTACTTTCAATCTGCATATATGGTCTGGTGGATTTATCGGCATTGAAAATATACTATAACTGAGAAAAAATACACACACACCACACATATTATTTTATATATATATATATATATATATATATAGTCATAATATATATATTATATATATATATATATATAGATATATATATATATATATTAGATAGAATGATAATATATATTAGGGGTGGGGCTCGTAAAATGCTTTTTTTTCTGATCAATTTCTAATAGCACGGAAAACTTGCCCATGGGCATCCTAATAACGGGAAAAATAATAAAAAAAATAATTAATTACTTTTGTAATCGCGCAAGAGCTCTAAAGTTTAGAAAAAAAGAGAAAATTCTGTAATTTTTAAAGATAAATATTTTTTTCAAAAAATATTTTTTTTAATTTCTAATAGTGCGGAAAACTTGCGCATGGGCATTATAATAACGGGAAAAATAATGAAAATAATATTTAATTACTTTTGTATAAGCGCAAGAGCTCTAAAGTTTAGAAAAAAAGAGAAAAATCTGTAATTTTTAGAGATGATTTTTTTTCAAAAATATTTTTTTTTTATTTCCAATAGTGCAGAAAACTTGTGCATGGGCTTCCTAATAACAGCAAAAATAATTTTAAAAATAATTAATTATTTTTGAAACCACGCAAAAGGTCTAAAATTTCGAAAAAAAAAGAGAAAAATCTGTAATTTTTAAAAATATATAATTATTTTTAAAAATATTTTTTTTATATTTAATAGTATAAAAACTACTTTTGTAGTTATAGAAATTGGTTAAAAAAAACTTGGGGTACATTGCCGTTCGTTTGAATTTGCGCAAAAACCCTAAAAATCCTTTTTTTTTTTGGAAAAAATCACATATCGCAGCATATTGCACATTTCAGCATATCTTTTGCAGATTCTAAAATAATACTAAATCAAGTCCCACCCACACCCTACCCAAGATCACCCAACCCAATTTTGGGTGTGCAATTTTATCAGATATCATGTCTCGTGTGAGAAAAAAGCATATGGGTGAAAAAAATGCATAAAGGGCCACAAGAAATCCTGCGGCGTCCAATTATTCTAACATTGTGAGACATGTTTATACACTAAAAGTTTCTTATACTTTTCCGTCTGAGCCAGCCGAGATATAAACTAACACATAATTTTATCAGATATCATGTCTCGGGGGGAAAAAAGCATACCGTAAATCAGGGTTACTTAGACCCACAAGAGGGCTACTTGAGCTCACAGTAAAATGATAAAATCTGGGTTTGGTACTAGCGTTAGAGACTGCAGAGGGCTTCTACCTAGTGGAGAAACGAGGAACTACGTGCAAGTCTTTAACTAGTAGGTACCAAACCTAGATTTTATCATTTTATTGTAGTGGGCTCAAGTAACCCCCTAAGGTCCAAGTAACCCTGATTTACGGTATGGGTAAACAAAATACATAAAGGTGACATTTGTAGATATTTTTTTATTTCTGGTTTTATGTTAACAACTTTTAATTTACAAAAAAAAAAAAGGGATAGTTTAATCCATCTTAATTGTTTTAGTTCGATAGAATTGTTAATGGTAATTCCAAACATTTTTTTGGATTTAACGCATTCGGAAAGTAATTTCAGAAAAAAAACTAAC